>JALPVH010000153.1:0-131235 GCA_023242295.1 Diaporthe ilicicola | reverse complement strand
TAATATATCTTTTAAATTAATATAATAAGTTTTATTATATAAAACTTTTTATAATAATTTATTAATTTACTTTTATAAGCTTATTTATAATTAAAAGCTGCTATTTTATATTAATAGCTATAATATTAGGTTATATCTATTTATATTAATATTTTTAATAAGCTATTAGCTTATTAAAATTAAAGCTATTATAGGCTATAAGCTAGTTTAATATTATTAAGTATTATTAATATATAAAAGTATTATTATTATATAACTTAAGCTTTTAAGTTATTTAAAATAAGCGATATTAAAAAGCTATTATTACTTTAAAGGTTTTAGCTTTATTTTATAAATATATATTTATTTAATAAAATTAAGTAATATAACCTTTTTTATAAAACTATTTAAAAGTAATTATTTAGCTTATTATATAAAACCGAAATAATAGTTAAGCTTAAACTAATACTTATATATATTTATTAAATAAGTTTATAGCTATAATTAAAATAGATTATAGGTAAGGCTACTATATTTTATTATTAAATATAGTATCTAGATATATAGATCTAATAGCTTATAAATAGCTATAAAAATAAACTTTATTTATAATAAATAAATTTTTATTTAAGTAAAAGGTTTTCTTATTAAGGTAAAGGAGTGCGAAAATAAAAACCCTTTTTTATTTAAATAAATTAATATATTTATTATTACCTTAAAGATATATAAGGTTTATTTTAAAGAAATAGATAAGTTTATTGCTTATAAAGTAAAAATAAATAATAAGTTAAATGGAAAAAGGGAGATTAGTTATTTATTACGCTTTTTTAAAAAGGTTTACCTTTTATATAGATAAATTAAAGAGATAAAGCCTAGTTATAGAAATATAATATAGTTAAATAAAATTTAGTTTAAAAAAATATATAATTATAGGTCTTTTAACCTTATATTTAAGAGGGATATATTAATATATATATTTAAATTTTAATATAAATTTTAACTTCTTTATTTATATTAATAAAATTAAAAATATATATATTATAAAGTATATATAGTTTACTAGTAATCCTTAATATTTTAAGAATCTTCTTTTTAAAAATTTATATTTAAATCTATATATAGTATATTCTAAAAATAGCTTGATATTAATATATTTTAGGTATTTATATATAGAAATTTTAAGGGCGATTATTTTTAGAATTTATATAGAATTACTTATATATAGTTAAAAAGTAAGCGTTTTTAAGGTGTGTTTGCACCAAAAATCCGCTGCGGCAGATCAGGGGGTGCGGCAAAACGGGAGAAGTGTGGGGCCGCCGGATCCAGGGGGGCTGTCGACGGCCTCCACGGGATCAGGGCCTTTTTTGGGTGATGCGAAGCCGGGCAAACTGGTCATCGACGTGAGTAATGATGCGTGGCTGATTCGCTTTGGGAGGGGGGCGGCTGGTCAGGAGGTTGGATGGGCGGATGAGAAAGTTGCGGGATACCGTCCGTGGCGGGATCCGGGGGGTCAATTCATGAGGCTTAGAGGTACGCAACGGTTGCGCAGTGCGCAACACGTGAGGGACTGCGCAACGGTTGAGCAGTTCTTAGTGCAAACGTCACAGAAGACAATCCGAATATTACCCGTTCACTTGAGGGTTGAGGATAGCCGAAATAGATGAGATTCTAAAGTACCTAGATAATCTTCTATATAACTCTTTACAAGAATAAGTCTCTGAGTAGTTACGTTTTTTACTCCGTTCACATAAAACTCCATAGAGTGAGTGCAAGCGGTCCCTTCATACAAAAAATGAATACTCAAGACCCAGCGTTCGACAATTTTGAAATATAAGTCTCTAATGTCCCTATTCAATTGAATCGTGGCCCCTAAGGTCTAATCTTCACCTTAGGGATAGATCTTCTGCTGCGGCCCCTTCGTTGTAACTGCCTCTTCATAACAACCTCTCCAAGTTCGTAACTACTTCTAATCTGATACCGCCATACCCACTAAAACTTCAGTTACACAACATTTACACACATCACCCATAAGCGTTACAAAATACACAACCGTTGCGCACCCATCAAGGCTTAAAAACAACAAAGCTATTGCGCACCCACCCAACGGTTCATATGTGGTGCCAAGCAACGCCGGCACGGGCGGCAAGAGACCAGCAGGCACTGACGAGGATCCTCAATTTCCTAGACGTCAACCCTCGAGCCTCGTCCTATGCGGCATCATATTACGAATACAATTCCTTTCAACCCCAAGCCCCATCTATCTTCCAACAAGTTGTGTGTTTAAGTTTGTACACTGGGGTATGAGTACCTGGCCTGTCGACTTGCTGTGTGGAAACTGGCGTCCTCATATGGCGTGTGACTAAGTAGTGTCAGTAATGCTGTTTATATGGTCTGACCGACCTGAAATTTGTCAAACAGCCCCAAGGATCGCCTTTGACCGCAACAAGATGTTGGAACTGATACTTAGCACCTTCACATTACATAAGCAAAGCCCAAGTTCTAAACAGGTGCGGCGCACACCAACTTATACCCGCTTCCTCAATCAACCCCAGATCATAAAATATATATAAATATTCCACTCGATTTAGCATATTATAGCCCTTTAAGGAATATACTAAATATTTATATATATTTATTACTAGCCCTGATTTTTTTTAAATTTTCTTATTAACCCTAATCTTTTAAATATAATTACTAGCCCTAATCTTTTAAATATAATTACTAGCCTTAATCCCCCCTTAAAACGCTTAAAAAATTAATAAAGTATATTATAACTTAAAACTTATAAAGCTTATCGGTATATATTACCTATAATAATTAAGCGTTTTTAATATAAGCTATAATATATTATATTATATTAATATATTATTAAAAGTAAAGCAATAATAATAAAATATAAATATATAATAACGTGGTTTACCACTATATAGGATAGATTACTATATAGAATACTTTTTCGAAATTCCGTAACTTTATAAAATTAAAATATATAAAATATATTTAATCTTATATATAATATATATATTAAATAAAAAGATTTCTATTATTTTATTAACTATTTTATTTATTTAAGTTTTCTTATTAAGCTAGAATAATAATAAATATCCGAAAAGAATAAGGTATAATATATCTTTTAAATTAATATAATAGGTTTTACTATATAAAACTTTTTATAATAACTTATTAATCTTTTATAAGCCTGTCTATAATTAAAAGCCGCTATTCTGCATTAGTAGCTATAGTATTAGGCCGCGCCTATTTACGCTAATACTTTTAATAAGCTATTAGCCTTAATATAAACCGGTTTATTAAGGTTAAAGCTATTATAGGCCGTAAGTAATTTAATTTAACGCCGTTAAGCATTATATAAAAGTGTTATCGCCGTATAACTTAAGCCTTTAAGTTACTTAAAATAAGCAATATTAAAAAGCCGCCATTACTTTAAAGGTTCTAGCTCTGCTCTATAAACATATATCTATTACAACCTTATTCTATAAGACCACTTAAAAGCAATTATTTAGCTTACCGCGCAAAACCGAGATAATAGTTAAGCTTAAACCACTATTTATATACATTTAAAACCCTTAAATCTATTAAGTAAATTTATAGCTACAGTTAAAATAGATAGGTAAAGCTATTATATTTTATTATCTAGATATATAGATTTAATAGCTTTGCTATAAATAGCTATAGAAATAAACTTTAAATATAATAAGTAAATCTTTACTTAGGTAAAAGGTTTTTTTATTAAGGTAAAGAAGCGTAAAGATAGAAAACCTTCTCTATTTAAATTAATAGATATATTTATTATTACTTTAAGGATATATAATTTAGAAATCTATTTAAAAGAAATAAAGGAATTTATTACCTATAAGTTAAGGATTAATAATAAGCTAAAAAAAGGATAGAAGGTTATAAATCTAATATACTTCTTTAAAAAGGTTTATCTTTTATTTAAATAAATAAAGCTTAATTATAAAAATATAATATAGTTAAATAAAATTTAGTTTAAAAAATATATAATTATAAGTTTTTTAACCTTATACCTAGAAGGGTTCTATTATTTTATATATTTATATATTAATACCACCTATTATATAAGGCTGCAGCTTAAATATTTCGAGTTAAAAAGCTTAAGTTAACGTATAGCCTATATATAAAAAACTTTTTAGCCGAATTATAGCCCGTATACCCTACCTTAATAGTTAAGTAAAATCGATATAATTTTATATAATAGTAAAGTATTATAAAATAAAGCTATATAGTAAATTTTATTATATAATTTAAATTCTTTATAAAGATATTTAATATTATTTACTGCTATATAAAATAAATTATATTATATACCTTTTTACAGGGTAATTATAGGGAAAATAATTTTAAGAGCTATTAAGAATAAATTAGTAAATACCTCTTTTTATTAATATTTATTAAAATATTAATATCTTTATAAAGAAATTAAATTTAACTTTAAAACTTAAATAAAAAGCTTTATATTAAAAGACTTTAATAATATATAAATTTATATCGATTTTAGTTAGCTATTAAGGTAAGATATATAGGTTATAATTTAATTAAAAAAGTTTCTTATATATAGCTATATTTTAATTTAAGCTTTTTAATTTAAAATATTTAAGCTATAGCCCTATATAATAAGTAATATTAATATATAAATATATAGAATAATAGAAGCCCTTTTATTTAATATATCGACTATTTTATTTATTTAAGTTTCTTTATTAAGCTAGAATAATAATAAATATCTAAAAAGAATAAAGTATAATATATCTTTTAAGATTAATATAATAAGTTTTACTATATAAAACTTTTTATAGTAATTTATTAATCTTTTATAAGCCTATCTATAATTAAAAGCCGCTATTCTACGCTAATAGCTATAGTATTAAGCCGCATCTAATCTATTTACGCCGGTATTTTTAATAAGCTATTAGCCTTAATATAAACCGGTCTGTTAAGGTTAAAGCTATTGCGGGCTATAAGCTAGTTTAACGCTATTAAGCATTATATAAAAGTGCTATTGCTATATAATTTAAGTAAATATAAGTTGCTTAAAATAAGCGATATTAAAAAGCCGGTATTGCCCTAATTAAGGTTTTAGCTCTACTTAAATATATATTTATTTATTATAACCTTATTTTATAAAACTATTTAAAAGTAATTATTTAGTCGAAACCGAGATAACTACTAATTAAGCTTAAACTATTACTTATATATATTTAAGACCTAGGTAAAGCTATTATATTTTATTATCTAGATATATAGATTTAATAGCTTTATAGCTATAGAAATAAACTTTATTTATAATAAATAAATCTTTACCTAAATAAGAGATTCTCTTATTAAGGTAAAGAAACGTAAAAATAAAAACCCTTTCTTATTTTAATAAATCGATATATTTATTAGCACCTTAAAGATATATAAAATCTATTTAAAAGAAATAGAAAAGTTTATTACCTATAAAGTAAAGATTTATAATAAGCCGAAAGGAAATAAGCCGAACGGAAATAAGCCGAAAGGAAATAAAAATATTAATTGTTTAATATACTTCTTTAAAAAGGTTTACCTTTTATTTAAATAAATTAAAGAAATAAAGCCTAATTATAAAAATATAATATAGTTAAATAGAATTTAATCTAAAATAAAATATAATTATAGGTCTTTTAACCTTATATTTAAAAGGGTTTATTTAATATATATATTATAAATAAAGTTAAATACTTATTATATTCTTTTATTATATAAAATAAAGTAATATTAAAAAAGTATTTTATATAGTAATTTATTTTATATAGTAGTAAACTACGTTATAATTAAAAGTTATATAATAATAATAAACCTTAATTATTTAAATAAGCTAATAGCTTAATTAATATTAAAACGATATTTCTTATAATAACTTTAATATATATACTTTTTAATAAAAAAACCTTTTTATTATAAGCTTATAAAATAGTAGAAATTAAACTTATAACCTTAAAGCTATAAAGAATTATTTTTATAAATCTTTTCTATATTATATAAAAGTAGAAATTAAATTTTAAACCTTAAAGCTATAAAAAGATATTTTTATAAACCTTTTTTTTATAAAATAAAGATAAAACTTAAACTTATAACCTTAAATTTATAATAAAATATTTATATAAGCCTTTTTTTTATAATAGAAAAATAAAGATTAAACTTATCGATTATTTTATTTATTTAAGTTTCTTTATTAAGCTAAAATAATAGTAAATATTTAAAAAAGATAAAGTATAATATATCTTTTAAAATTAATATAGTAGGTTTCATTATATAAAACTTTTTATAATAACTTATTAATCTTTTATAAGCTTATTTATAATTAAAAGCCTCTATTTTATATTAATAGCTATAGCGTTAAGCCGCGCCTAATTTATTTATATTAATGCTATTAATAAGCTATTAGCCTATTAAGGTTAAAGCTATTATAGGCTATAAATAACTTAATTTAATACCGTTAAGCATTACTAGTATTAATATATAAAAGTGTTATTGCTATATAATTTAAGCCTTTAAGTTATTTAAAATAAGCGATATTAAAAAGCCGCTTTCGATTTAAAGGTTTTACCTTTATTTAAATATATACCTATATAGTAAAACTAAGTATAACTTTATTTTATAAGACCACTCGAAAGCAATTATTTAGCTTACTAAAACCGAGATAATAGTTAAGCTTAAACTAGCACTTATACGCGCTAAGTAAGGCCACTATATTCTATTATTTAGATATATAGATTTAATAGCTTTACTATATATAGCTATAGAAAGAAACTTTATTTATAATAAATAAATCTTTACCTTAATAAAAGGTTTTCTTATTAAGGTAAAAAAGTATAAAAATAAATACTTTTCTTTATTTAAATAAATTAATATATTTATTATTACTTTAAACATATATAAGGTTTATTTTAAAAAGAATAAAGAAGTTTATCACTTATAAAGTAAGAGTAAATAATAAGCTAAATAGAAAAAAGAAGGTTAATTATTTAATATATTTCTTTAAAAAAGTTTACCTTTTATTTAAATAAATTAAAGAAATAAAGCTTAATTATAGAAATATAATATAATTAAATAAAATTTAGTGTAAAATAATATAATTATAAATCTTTTACCCTTATACTTAAAAAAGATTTATAAATATATAAAAATTTTTAAATTAAACTTTATTTATTTAAATAAAAGGTAAACTTTATATAAAAAATAAAGTATATTAAATAATTAATTATCTTTATATTATTTAACTTATTATTAATTTTTGCTTTATAAATAATAAGCTATTTTTTAAAAAAAATTTAAATTTATATATCTTTAAAATAATAATAAATATATCGATTTTTTAAAATAAAGTAAACTTTTTATTTTTATATTCTTTTACTTTAATAAAAAGATTTTTTATTTAAGTAAAAGTTTATTTATTATAATTAAAATTTATTTCTATAAATATAAAGCTATTAAACTTATATATTTATTTATTTTAAATATAATTATAGACTCGCTTAATTATTATTTTAATTTTAGTTAAATAATTACTTTTAAATAGTTTTATAAAATAAAGTTATAATAGCTTTTAAATAATATTTATTTTAAATAAATTAAGTGCGGCTTAATATTATAGCTATTAATATAGAATAAAAGCTTTTAATTATAAATAAGCTTATAAAAGATTAATAAGTTATTATAAAACGTTTTATATAATAAGACTTATTTCATTAATTTTAAAAAGATATATTATACTTTATTCTTTTTAAAGATTTATTATTATTTTAATTTAATAAAGAAACTTTAAAGAAATAAAATAGTTAATATAAATAACTTTAAGTTTTCTTATATAAATCTTATATAAAAAAACTTTAAATTTAAATTTATAAATAATATATTATATATAAAGTATTAAAAATAGAAATAATATAATAATATAAATATAAATATAATATTATATATTATATTATAAATATAAATATAAATATATTTTAAGAATAAATTTAAATGTCTTTAAATTTAAAATAGCTATTATTATAAAGTAAAATTAGCTTTAAAATAACTTATTTAAATCTTCTTTATTTTATTTTTATATAAAGATATAAATATTAATATAATAATATAATAATATAATAATATAATAATATAATAATATAATAATATAATAATATAATAATATAATATAATAATATAATAATATAATAATATAATAATATAATATAATAATATAATAATATAATAATATAATAATATAATAATATAATAATATAATAATATAATAATATAATAATATAATAATATAATAATATAATATAGTTTACTATTATATAAAATAGATTACTATATAGAATACTTTTTTAATATAACTTTACTTTATATAAGTAAAAGATATTATAAATATTTAATTTTATATATAATATATATATTAAATAAAAGAGCTTTTATTATTCTATATATTTATATTTTAATATTACCTATTATATAAAGCTATAGCTTAAATACTTTAAGTGAAGAAGCTTAAATTAATATATAGCTATATATAAAAAACTTTTTTTTATTAAATTATAGCCTATACGCCTTACCTTAATAATTAATAAAAATCGTTATAACTTTATATATTATTAAGGCTTTATATAATAAAGCTTTTTATTTAGCTTTTTAAGTTAAATTTAATTCTTTTATAAAGATATTAATATTTTAATAAATATTAAGAAAAAGAAGGTATTTATTAGTTAATTCTTAATAGCTTTTAAAGTTACTTTCCCTATAATTACCCCGTAAAAAGGTATATAATATAATTTATCTTATATAGTAGTAGACTATATTAAATATCTTTATAAAGGATTTAAATTAAACTATAAAACTTATTATATAGCTTTATAATATAACACTTTAATACTATATAAAATTATATCCATTTTACTCGACTATTAAAGTAGGGTATATAGGCTATAATTCGGCTAAAAAGTTTTTTATATATAGCTATATATTAACTTAAGCTTCTTAACTTAAGATATTTACACTATAGCCTTATATAATAAATAATATTAATAAATAAATATATAAAATAGTAAAAGCCCTTTTATTTAATATATATATTATATATAAGATTAAATATATATTATATATTTTAATTTTATAAGGTAAGGAAATTTTAAAAACGTATCCTATATAGTAATCTATCCTTCGCAGTAATAAACTATATTAGATATAAATATAAATTATAATATATATATTTATATTACTATATTATTTATATTTTATATTATAATTTTAATTATATAAATATTATAGTTTTAAAGAAGGTAACCTTTTAATTAACCTTTTTAATTAAATATTAATTATTATATATAAATCTTAATTTTATTAATATTTTCTAATAATTTAAACTTTATAATCTTTAATTTAATATCTTATTATATAAATATTACTTTAAATATTATATAATATTTGTATAATATAATATAATTAACTTATTATTTAAAAAAGAAGTTTAATGAGATTTAAAATTTAATTAAAATTAATAGGTAGTAATTAAAAAGTAAATATTTTATAATATAATTACACTAGAAATAGTTAGGCCGAAATAAGGGGTGAGCTAAATGTGGTAAGGGGATGTTATTAAGTAAGCAGAAACTTTACTTTATTTTAGCATTTTAATAAAGTTTTTATTTATTTAAAAAGCTAGATAGGCGGAAACTTAAATACAGGGCTAAATAGGTGCGGGGTTAAGCTGCGGGGTTAAAGGGTTATATTAATTTATTAATAAATTTTACGTGCAGGGCTTATACTGGGTGGGCACAATGGCGAAGCTGGGTGAGCCGATCAGAAAAGCTGGGTGAGCCGATTATAGCTGCTCCACGAGTCCCGGTACCGACTGCTATGCCTAATCAACATAATACATGAATTGCAGCACTTTCTCAGGACAACGGACCCAGCCCGGCATGTCCGTCCCCCCGATCCAGTCCGGCTACCCCGTAGCGGGCACAGTCGTCGACGATAAGACGGGAGACCCCCTGCCCAGGAAGTCCGAGGTCAAGGAGCTCAGGCAGGACTCGGGCCCCGAGGCCTCGTACGAGGGCTTTGGCGAGAACCCATTCGCGGACGAAGCTGTCGCCGAGCACTGGAGGCAGATCTATGCGGAGTCGAAGTACGAATGTCGCCACGTCTTCGACACTACCCTGACTTGGTCGGAGCAAGAAGAGAAGGCCATCATTCGAAAGCTCGACTGGCGCGTGTGCCTCTGGGCTTGTATCATGTTCTTTGGCCTGCAGGTCGACCGGGGCAATTTAGGACAGGCCCTGTCTGACAATATGCTTGATGACCTCGGTCTGAACACCAATGGTAAGATGAATCCTCTTTCGAACTCTTTATCGTGTTGATTGATTTATATGCTGATTGGCTGATTTCTTAGACTACAACTACGGAAACACTGTGTTTTTGATATCTTTTCTCGTCGCGGAACTGCCTTCGCAGCTCCTCTCCAAGAAGATAGGACCGGATCGATGGATCCCAGCCCAGATCTGTTTGTGGAGTATCGTGGCTTCAAGTCAATTCTTCATATCAGGCAATTCGTCATTCCTCCTCACAAGAGCTCTCCTGGGTGTCTTAGAGGGCGGGTTCGTTCCTGATCTCGTTCTGTGGCTGAGCTATTTCTACACTTCTCGAGAACTACCAATCAGATTGAGGTGAGTGGTAAAATTAACATTTTGAGCTATGTCACTGCTGACCAATTCAAAGTTACTTTTGGACAACTCTATCTGTCACAACTATTCTCACATCCTTGCTAGCTTTCGCATTGCTTCATATGCGTGGAGTGCTGGGCTATGCGGGCTGGCGGTGGCTGTAGGTTTCCTTTCATGTTTGAATTCTAAAGATCTTCTAATCAACCACGGAATTGAAAATCGGGCTTTTTAAAGCAATTCATTGTCAAATTGTCTGACCATGATCTTAGGTTTTTGATTGAGGGCCTCATAACGCTCTTGGTTGGTATCGCGTCATTTTTCCTGATGCCCGCCTCGGCCGTACAAACCAAGACCTGGTTTCGTCCCAACGGATGGTTCAGCGACCGTGAGGTGGCCATTGTCGTGAACCGGGTGCTGAGAGACGACCCAAGCAAAGGTAAGGAATCATCAGTGCTGCTAGAAAGCACCCATTTGGGTATCTCCCTTCTAACGTTCGATATTGCAGGTGACATGCATAACCGACAGGCCCTCACGCCTAGACATCTCTGGCAAACGTTGAAGGACTATGATCTGTGGCCTCTCTACATCCTAGGCTTGATCGTATTTATCCCTCCAAGCCCCCCTACAAAGTACTCGACCTTGATCGTAAAGTCGCTCGGATTCAGTACCTTCAACACAACTCTTCTCTCGATTCCGTCAGTAAGCCAATGCCTCTTTTCAATTTTGATTTGTGAATCTATCGTCATCTCTATCATAGGCTAATTCGTCGCACAGAGCGTTTTACACATTATCACTTTGCTTACGATCACGAGGATATCGGACTACTTCAATGAGAGAACATTGGTGGCTATGCTACAATCTGTGTGGACATGTAAGCACTGGACTTTGTCACCATTGGTTGAAGATGATCCAAGTATCAGCACTTGCTGACCTGATTCGCCCACAGTACCCTGTGTCATCGCCTTGGAGTGGTGGCCCGGCATGATCGATGACCAATGGGGAACATACGCGTTGGTCACCGTACTCCTCAGTTATCCCTACTGTCATCCTATACTCGTGGCCTGGACATCAAAGAACTCCAACAACGTGGGGACGAGGTCTGTTTCAGCTGCACTATACAATGTAGGTTTATTATTGCTCAAGTTCACCCCTCAAGGTGGTGTTCTACAAAGATGTGATACTGACAGGAATGTCTGAAACAGATGTCAGCTCAATTAGGGAGCATCATCGGAAACTTCATATATCGTGATGATGACAAGCCTTACTACCGCCGGGGAAACCTAGACCTGTTCATAATTAACCTCCTAGCCATCGTCCTATTCTTGTTCACCGAGGCTTACTACATCTGGAGAAACAAGCAGAAGGAGCGGGTGTGGAATGCACTCAGCAAGGAGGAGCAAGATGATTACATCAAGAACACAAAATTGCAAGGAAGCAGACGTCTGGACTTCAGGTTTGCTCATTGATAGGAGCAGTGTCTGTATATGAGGTTGTTCTTCGCATGGGTGGGCAGAATCAAAGATGAATACAGGTAGGTGTACGTATGCATGTAATTTAATGGATTAGAATGCGGATATGCTGGATTGAGGTTCCAGCTAAGAATGCGGACATACTTCATTTTCACGCACTCTGGGATATGTTGAAGACATCCTGTATTGGCTATCACTATCTTGGCATTGACCGCATTAATTGTCATTACACATTCAGGGTCCTAAATGACCCTCATCAAGAGAGCCCACGCCCTCTCACAAGAAAAACAGACTCAGTTTCCCAAGCTTCGATACACAACAGCACCCAGAAGCCCAGTGCCTGGTTGAAGACATCAGCAGTCGACGCGTCCTTGGTGCGTGCCGAGCTGCTCGACAAGCGCATGTGCGTCCTCGCAAGCGGCAACAGCGGCGTCGTTGGCCTCGCAGATGTTTACGAGCTGGTCACAGACTCGGTTGGGGATAATGTTTGGGTTCAGGGCGTCTTGTTGGCCTTCGGCAACGAGGTGGTCGGTGGGCAGGAAGGTTCCCTCGTCAGCCTTGCGGCCCTCGCGGCCCAGTTGGAAGTCGATGGTGGGAGATGCCATGCCGGAAAGTGTGCGAGGTGACGATGCAGGGCGGACTAATGAGCTCAGGGCACAGGTGTGAGTGGCAACACGGTCTACCAGAAAGACGAGAGCTTCGCTGCGCTTCTGTTTCGTCTCCAGCCGGACAGTGACCTTGGGTTCGAGTTGTGCAGAGAGGGGACTTTGAAGCCGCACCACCCCAGACCTGCTGCTTGATGTTGACGAACAGACAGCACTTGCCGCCGTCCGACAGGAGACAGGCCGTAGAGCCAGTCCAGAGCCGGGCCATACTGGGTCCACGAAGGGTGGATATGTCGGCAGCGAAGGAGCAAGGATCGTCCCATCCCGAGCTCGGCAGGTGGTAGTAGGCCTTGCCCTTTTCCCACCGTGGGCGCCTTCGACAGGTCGGCAACTCATAGTGATGTGAAACCAGTACTTTCACCGAACGACTTGCGAGTGACGCATGTTCATATACAAACTCACGAGAGTGAGAAGCCGCCCAGTCGCTGAGAACGATACGATGGCCAGCAGTGGTGGTGTTTGCCGGCTCGCGGATCGAAGAAGCGAGACGAGGCGAGAGACGAAACAAGACGCGACCTTGTGCGCGCTTGCAGCCAGAGACCGGACCACGGCAGACTCCGAATAAGAGGCGCAGAACTTTGGTCGCATCAACTTGGCCTTCGTGAAAGTGTCTGATATCAAGCGCGGCCACAGTCCATACGCGCGCGCCGTAGACCGGACGATCAGACCCAGATGGGATGAAGTTTAGCTGAACTCTACAGCCCGGCAGTCGGAAAGCCAAGCGAGTGATCAATTGATGTGCCTAAGCTTGGCCCGCCCAACACCCGCCTCACAAGCACCCGCCTCACAAGCACAAGCAGACAGACAGAGCCCTGCCAGCCCCTGGATCCGTGGGCCCGCCAGGCCCATAAGTCCCCTGGACCATTGGCCCGCTGTCGCTTAATCATCTTCAACGTCCACCACGAGACAACTTCGTCTGACCATGGCTTGATCTTCCAAACTTCCACAAGCTTTTAAACTCTGATCAGCCGTCCCCGATGATCGAAACCACATACATGCGGCGAAACAACACAAGACAATCAACTGACGTGGCGGAAGGATTCACCGAGTATGAGGCACCAGAATTTCTGTGCCGGTTGTATTTCGACTCGAGATCTGCAGTTTGATTGCCCATCGGGAGTGTGGTCTGCGGGAAACCACCACAGGCCACGACTTAATCCGCTGGTGTCTTGGACAGAACTACGATGGCGTCTAGGGAGTGTATATCCAGTACCCTTCTGGGCCCGCCTTCACCTGTCAGATATATCCTGACCTTGTGGGCGGCTCTATATTATGCAGAGGCAGACGCCCAGGAGGCAGCCTGTTTGAGAGTGGCGATGCTCTATTCTGGATACCGCTTGTGTCTTTCGTGCCCTTGACATGTTCACAGTTGCTCTCCATATGTTGGAAATTGTGTGGGTATTCCATCAATTAGCCCAAGCAATCTGCTGTAGCAATGTTAAACTCCCAGACATAGCGGCCCATCTCCTCGTCTGATGACAGCTCGTCGAACATCGCCTAGACGGAAAAGTCAAATTCGATACCTCTGTTCCGTGATATTCAGTCCTAGGACACACAGATACTGAAGATGTTTGCGTGATTACCTCCGACATCCAAGTTGGGCACCTTCAACACATTTAATTACCAGTAGCTAGGTAGTGATCTATTTTCTCCAAGGGTCTTTCTACTCGCAAAAAAATCTCTCAGCCGCTCTACTCCTCACTGACGGGATCCGGCTGCGACTCGATCAGCTGCAGGACCCCGTGGTCCTCCCAGGCGGCCACGGTCCGCTCGCAGAGGGCGGCAATGCGCTCCTTGGGCTGCATGTCGTGCGGGCAGATGAGCCAGATGCAGTTGGCGATGTAGCTGCGCCTGAACTCGACCTGCACGTCCTCGTCACCCGCGGCGTCGAGGCGCGGGCCCCCGGCCGCGCACAAGGCGTCGAGGTAGTGGCGCAGGATCCGGGCCTCGTTGGCGCGGCGGTCCTCGACGCCCAGCGCGCCGCACAGGAAGTAGGCCACGTCGTGGAAGCACGAGCCGACGTGCACGGCGGACCAGTCGAGCCAGCGCGGGTGGCCCTCGGCCGTGAGATACGTGTTGCCCACGTGCGTGTCGCCGTGAAGAATCGTGCGGAACTTGGGGTTGCGCGTCGCGACTGCTATCATATCAGCTTCCTCTAACCTCAAGAGACGGCTCCTCGGGGTTTTCTTGGGATACAGTATAGGGCACTGGGGCAGGGATGGTCTTATACGCACAGTACTTGTTGTGCGCGGCGTTGAAGCGGGCACCATCCTTAAGGTACGCAGGTACGCACGCCGGCCGGTCTGGCTGGTTGGTGATTTGGTCCCAGGGGGCGCAGAGGAACTGCATCGAGGAGTCGTAGACATTGACGGCATCTGAGCACAGAATTAGAAGGGTTGACAAGACACGAAAAATATCAATAGCATGCCAGAAATGAAGGCATATTTGACGATGTTGTCTTACAAGGATGGTCCTCAACCTTCGCGCCCCAGTATTGGCCATGCAGACCGGCCAGCTGCTCCACGCCCTCGAGGACCTTGTCGACCGGCCACGTCTCGATCGGGTCTATGAAGGTGCAGCCCGAAGCGGTGAGATCGTTCAGAATCACAATCGCTTGATTATCCGATTTGCCGGCCCACCAAGCCTTGGGATGGCCCATGTTGCAGACCTGGGGCGCCATCTGCGAGTAGAACTCGGCCTCGCGCTGTGCGAGCAGCACCGTCCAGGGCTGGGCAGCTACCATCTTCGGGTCGAAGACGCCCTTGATGCAGACGTGAGTTGGCTTGTCCTCGGCTGCGGCCTCGTTGTCGCTATCCGCCTCGTAAGTAATGGTGAAGAAGAGTTTGCTCTCTGTGCCCCAGATCGCCCGTGTCATGTCTGCCGCCTTGACTTTGTGACCCAACACGGACCCGAGCCATGCCGCCGTGATATCTTCTGGTAATACTGGCAGCCACTCATACTTGGTTGTAGACATGATTCCTGGTAGTCCCGGTTCGTTATCCTGCTTGTCTTGGAGCACACTGGCAGCTTGGAGCACCTCTGAGGCTTCTAGAGAAAACTTCCGAGACGAGGAAAATCGTGCCACGGACAACATTCCAGATCTGACAGGGAGGTGACAGGTCAAGTTGTTTTCGGTAGATCAAGGCCACAATGGGCGTGGTGCCTACTCTGGTGCAGCAGCTGTATATTCGCTCTATCTGCAGGTGGTTACAATACTCCCAAAACAGACCTGATAAGCTTACAAAAGAAGAAAGCCGAAATGAGCACATGCAGAAAGCTGCTGCATGCAGCATGAAGAGGGGCAGTCACAATTTACTGTATGGTCTTTGCCCGTCTGAGCTTTTGCTGACGAAGACTCAAATTTCATTGTAAAAGTCTGCGTTTGCACACACATGACCTGGAAAGTAATCAATCGCGTTGTGTTCCAATATATTTCTCTCGTTAAATGGGGCCTTTCCGTTTTCTGGTCTGGTCTAGTGTCTTAGAGCAACTGCAGCCAATGTCCTGATTTCGAACTCCTGCAATGTATATTTGTGACAGTAATAATTAGGTAATAAGACGCTGATCCAGCATAATAGATGGGATACAAGATGCGCTTCTTGATGGGGATAAAGCCCAATGATAAAAGATAAAACGGTCCTAAAGAAATTGAAGTCATACGTTATATAATAAAATACAGGCTTATTGAGTCAGAAAGAAAAACGTTCATTGTAAAATTACCATGTTCGGGGCCTTAGATCCTCAAATGCACACTCAGGTGTGAGTGAGGAGGCGTGTTGGGTATTATCCTCTGTCATACATAGGTATGCTGCTTCATCAGCTCGGAGAACACCTTGACAATTCGAGATGATAAGAAATTATCATCGAGTTATCGCATGCCATTGACACCCGAGACGGGATGAGTATTTCATTAGGCTGCAAAATGGCAGTGGCTGTTCTAATTAGATACAATGCTGGGTCAACTGGACGACTTGTGATGTAAAACGCTCGTGGCATGATTCTTGCTTTAATTCTACCTGGAGACTGCAACATTGAAGACTGGACCAGTTGAGTCTCGGAAGTCATTGTATTTGTCCGAAAAGGGGCTTACAACAGAGACAGGAACGTGTCTACTCAGTTTTCGTGCTGCTTTAGGTGCATATATACTCGTTAGTCTATGTATCCGTCCTCCTTCAAGCAATTCATCACGGCTGCAAAAGCCTACTTAGGCACTTGACTAAGACGCCTTTGAGAACGTCTTTCACATCCACCGTTTTCAAGCCTTTGGGCAGTCTAATTGAGATCGGCCTTAGACTTAACCACAGCATCAAAAGTCTAAAGAGAGTATCTCTGGAAAGTCACATGGCCAGAAATTACATCAACCAGGAAGTGTTCACCTCTTGTATTAAGAGGCCCACTGTGCGGCTAATACTGTCATGCATGCATCATGAGTCTTGCAGGTGAGAGATGGCACTGCAGTTTGAGATAAAGCTGTGGCCTTAAAAGGCTTACCAGGAAGCTTCTTGTGTCGCGCATGATTGAATGACCAGGATAGCTCGCCCAAAGGCCCAACCCCTCGAGCTTGGCAACCTTACATGGCAGCTGAAGAAGGCGACGGTGACCTCAAAGTTTACCCTGTTGTCTGGTGCTCAATTCCGGTTCTTTTCTTCAAGATGCTTCTCAGGTGCTCTCATAACTGCAAAAAAACAAGCACCTTAATCCATATGTACGCTTCGCAGCTCAACGAAGCTGCCGTGATTTGAGCTCGAGATGAGCTCTGCAAGACCAGATATCATGATCGCGAAGGCGGGCTGTCGATCGTCTATCTTCATCTTCCCACTTCTATTCACGTCTGCTCTCTCATCACCTTCTCATTCTCGCCACCAACCACGTCTTGATCACATTCCCCTCGGACTTCCCGACCTACCCCCGGGACTCTTCATAACATACACTGGCGTCCTTACAGGCTCCTTTCGGCTCGAGCCGTCTGGCTTTCCCTTTGATGCGACACAATGCGGCGGCGGCAGCGGGACTTATTTCTTTACCGACACGGCCAATTCGACCGTGAGGGTCGGCATCAACCCGCCGTCCATCGATCCTAATCCGCTGTTTTTCATGATCCAGCAAGACGAGCAGGCACTGCCGCTGCCGCTGCCGGTGCCGGTGCCTGAGCCCGTGACGGACACGCCGAGGCCGACACTTCCGTCAATCACATTCGCGACACCAATTGTGCTACCCATCCCGATATTCTCTCCAGACCCGAGGGACGTCCACGCAGTACACGAACCCCCAGCTACCAGACAGGCAGCGGCAGACCCGGTCCTCCCGCCCGGCACAGCCCGCACGGGGGGCTTTCAGAACCTCCTCTTCGCCTCGCTGTACACCCTCTGCACGCGGGACTCCCGGCCCTGCGGGATAATGCGCACGGCAGACCAGGGCACAGAAAGCTACGACGCCCACCGCGTGCTGGACCTCACGGGATCGGGCCTGCTGACCAAGACCACGGCATCCGGCGGCGACGGCGACGAAAACGGGCCGTCGTACACGCTCCGCGGCGACCAGTCGACCTGGGCGAGCAGCGACACAATCGGGTGGTCCGGGCTGGAGTTCTCCCCTCCGGAAAACTACACCACCGCCACCAATAATCCCGCGGAGCCGGCTGAATGCGCCGCCTACCGCTACCCGCCGCTGGTCTGGAACTCCTCCACCCCCTTCACGTACGCGCTGCGCTTCTCCAACGCCTCGGCCACGCTCTCGCTCGTCCTCACCGCGCCGCTGGGCACGGTGACGCTCGGGTTCGCAGGGGCACGCGTCGCCCTGGTGGACGCCGGCGGCGGCGGCGGCGGCGGCGGCGCGGCTAATGTTAATGCTACTGCTACTGCGATCCAGGTCGAGTCGGGGGACGGGGATGCCCCCAGGTGGTCGTTTGTGAACGGGAGCGATTTCCACTTCGTCGGGGTGACGGCCGTGGCCAATGATTCCGCCGCGGGCGGTGGCTTGTCCAGTGCCCAGGGCGGGCTGGGAAGCGGTGCCGATGCAGGTGTGGTCGAGGCTGCCGCGTGGGCGTCTTGGGGCAGCGGGTTCGGCGTCGCTGTCGTTCTTGCTGCCTTGTTGCTGTGATGTGTCTCTGTTTGCTGGGACTGTGGGCACTGTCGGTTTGGAGTTATGTACAATAAGTAATGAGGTTGCTTTTCCGGAACGTGTACGGCGCAGTTTGGCTTTCTGCTTTGCATTGGGTCCTGTGTTGGGGCCGGTGCTGGTGGGTTTGTGCTAGACAGCGTAATGACAACGTGATGGCTCAGATCCCCGCGATTTTCACGGTCAGAAGATAAAACAAGTAGTGCAATGTGTGACTGAACTGTCAGCGAGTGCAGCCGGAGTAAAGATTGCGTTATTTTCGGGCAGATGGAGGCACAAAAGCTCCACGAGGCAAAGTCAGAGATCATTTGATAGACCTGCAGGCCTGCTTGGATGAAAACGAAGCCCTGGGTAGTAGGGACGAGGTTTTATTCCTGTCATGAAATTCCCTACCGAGAACATATCGACGCGAAGACGGGGGTCAATGGGGCTCTTTCGAAATACAATTTATTGACAAACAGTATCCCGAAATGAAGTCTTACAACACGAGCAGACTGCAGGGCTAGATCAACAAGCCTACAAAGTACTGCTCAGCATGCATATCGTCGTGAGTCGTCATGAATACAAAACTCGAAAAAGGTATCCCAGGTATCCTCTCCAAAGGTATCGAAACCACATCCGCCCTCCCTCATCGCCAATTCATTAATAACACATATCCTGGCCCAATGCCGCCCGTATAGTATAGCGTAATCAAAACATCGTGTACTCATTTATCCATCCCATCCATCCATATCGTTGCCGGCCCCTCTTTATTTGGGTGTTCATGGAAACACAATCCTCAGCTCCTCCACGCCGGGACGCCCCTAGACGTATACTCGGCGGTGCGAGTGGGAGCTGCGCCTCCGGCTGCCGTGCCTGCTGCTGTGCCTGCTGGCCGTGCGGTGGCCGTGGCGCGAGTAGTGCGTCTCGCGGTGGTACCTCGTGTCCTTTGTGGCGCGGTCGCCGTGGAACCAGGCGAGCACGGCGGTGAAGAAGAAGAAGATGCAGTTCATGATGCCGAAGGCGAAGCAGGCCTTGAGCATGGCGCACGTCTTGTCGGTGTCGACGTCGACGCCGTTGCCGTTGAAGGACCCGAATATGCCGAAGCTGACGTCGTAGCTCGTGCCCCTGATGCTGGTGCAGTTTGCGCTGGCGATGAATCGGAGGTAGTAGACCGCTGCGATGAAGGCGCCGACGAAGCCTACGGGGAGATGTGGGTTAGTGGGCTGCATAGAGGCGGCTGGGGAACAAAGCCGTAGGCAATGTCGGAGGAGCTGTTCGTACCGAGATCAATAATTGCGACAAATAGCGCATTGGAACTGCTCCTGTGGTAGGAGAAGAGGGTGAATATCGCCCACGCTAGGGCTAACACCGATACTATGAACAATATCAAGATGTAGTTTGGCGTCAACTGGTTGGCATTGACATAGCCATTGACGAAATAGGCCAGCATGCCCATGGTGGGGATCTATCAAGGCGCCAAGAGACTCATGTCAGCTGGACTGAGACGTGGGTTTTGCGGTTCGCGAAGGTGACACTGAAGTGCCTCGGCGCCTGCGCCTTGGGAGCAGGCGACATGTTTGCGCCGAAGCCGGGGATACAATGGGAGCTTACCAAAGTAATGATCTCCAGGAACCGCCAGAAGACGAAACCAATGGTGAAAAGGACTGCCATGGTGAATGAGTGGTCTGCGATGCCTTGTGGTGGGTGGTTGGCAAGCCTCTGGAGGGCAGGGCGACAGCGATTCTCGTGGGCTTTAAGGTTTCCCGAGAGAGGTTGCGCAAAGGATGCAGGCGAGGAAGAGGGGTCGAACTTCTCGGTGCAGGATGACGGGCAGACAGGTTATTCTTTCTGGGCGAGTGGTCACACGATTGGCCGGTGCAGGAGAGTCGGAACAGGAACAGGAAAAGAATAACGGTCGTGCCTGAAGACAGGACGGAAGTAGAGTGCTGCCACGGAATAGAAGTATAAAAGTCGGGTGGCAGGGCGAGTGCGTGGGTTGAGGGTCAGAAAAGGCTTGCACCCTGGCCTGCACTAGAATAACAATAACAACGTTGGGCCGTCGGGACTGCTGGGATGGTTGCGCGCAGGGGTGGTTCCCAGTTTCGACGAGGTCTGAGAAGGTCGCGTCGATGGGGGGCCCTGCTTGTTTTTGCTTGCTCTCGCTCGGCCTAGGGTCAGACAGGTGTGGTGGGCATGGGATGGTGGATGCGGAAGCAGAAGAAGAAGAAGACAAGGGACCAGTGCTCTGCCTTGGTGGGGGAAAGGCATTTGATTCGGGGAGTTAATTGTTTTGGGACTGACTGACTGACTGACTGACTGACTGACCGACCGATGGACGATGATGAGCTCAAGCTGCAGCCACCTGCAGGTGGTCGCCAGTGCCAGTTGGTTGCCAGCTTGGCTAGCCTAGCAGGCCTAGATGCTGATGCTGGCTGGCTGGCTGGACCAGGCTGGCCCAAGCATCAGCTGTGCAGGGCCGTCCTCTTGTCCTTCGATGAGGCTTCCAAGAAGCAAACCACGGCACTCGAGGCCTAACGCCCTGCAACCGTGTGACGTCGCTGATCGCCGGCTCGACTGCTGTTTCGGTGCTCAGCTTCGAGAGGCGGCCGACCAAGATCTGGGGCTGTCCCCCCTGTGATCGCCTGGCAATCCGGGAGAGCGAGCCGATACTGTATAATCGTGGTTGTGACAGCTGTAGGCTAGACAGTAGTCTAGACCCAATCTATGAGGATTGTTCAATGTCTTGGAGGAGAGGTCTTGGTATCGTCCATCTCGTCTGTAGGAAGAAGGTGTGGCAGCGAGAACGATGACGTTCCTTTCCCTCCCACCCCATCCTGCCCATGCCTCCATCCTCTTCCGTTCCCTTCCTCTTCCGTTCCCTTCCTCTTCCGTTCCCTTCCTCTTCTCCCCCACCCCACGTATCCAACCACAATGGAAACGGAGGTGGAAATCCGCGGGGCTGGTGGACGGTGGGCCAACGGGCGACCAGGGAGGGGAGGGGAGCTTGGGGTCTCATCAGGCCCAAGCTCCACGATCCTGGGCTCCACTAGCCCATGTTTTTAGCACCCGCGTGGGTCCGCCGGGAGGCTGGGAATGGCACCCAAGTCCACCCCAAGTCAAACCTCGGGTGCTCGGGTCGACCAAGATGCATCAAAACCTGGATTCGACCGTGACATGGCGTCTTCTAACAAGAGGCCTGAAATCTCTCTCTTGATCTCGATTGTCAGGAACAATCGATTGTCGCACACATAGCTTCTGTGGCAGCCCATCTCAGCTCACCTCGATGTTGTGTCACCAGGTGCGAGATCCTCTCCGTCACCTCCTCTCTCTCTCCTATTCGATGGCTAACACCGGTACCACCGCATGACCGCGCTTTATCAGCATTCATCCAAGGTCGGCCGAGAGAAAGAAAGGGATGCCAACCGAAAAGTCATCTTCGATCTCTCTACAAGCGAGTCCCAGTATCCCCAGCTAGTCAACTCAGCGCGGCCTGTCGTACAGCAAGGCACAATCTACAATAGCATTGTACTATGCCGTGCCCACGTTTTGGTGTCTCGGTGTCGCCCATGCGGCATTAGGGTACAGGACGGCACCACGTAGCGTGGCGTCCGCATTCCTCGGCCTCAGCCGCCTGTCGATCTGGTGAACTTTAAAAAGGGGAGTAGCACAAGACAAAGTCCACAGGAGTGGTCCACAGGAGTGGTCCACCAGCATCAGCACACTACAAGACGTGTCTGTCAGGTAGTGAGTCAATTGACAACCAGAGTCGCATTAGAAATATGAAGAATGTCCTATCCCACCACTTGGGTCTGGATTGTACCATCACAGTGAATGATGCGCGTTGCCCCGGTGCCAAAAACAAAATCCCTTAATACCTATGATATTCATTCACCTTGCCCAGAAAAAGCCCACCAGTATCTGAGAATCTAACACACCGGAGTTTTTTGGATATGAATATTATATAACCCATATATACCCCCAAAACCTAAAGCCTTCCCAGCTCTACCGAGGAATAATGTCGTCCACATCCAGCTCATCAAAGTCCCGGATCGCCTGCGCAACACTGCTCGTCTCGCTCGGGCTGAGCAGCGGCCGGCTGTGCCTGCGCCTCAACCCCCAGCCCTGGTCGTCACTGTCCTCCTCGCCCTCCCTGACCACCCCGAAGCTCTCCTTGCGGGAGCCCGACCCGTCCAGGCGCCAAGCCCTTGACGACGAAGAGTCCACCGCCGTGGAGATGTGAAGCTTGCCCCGCTCGCGGCCCGGGCTCATGGGCCAGTCACCGCCGCCGCCGCCGCCAGCGAGTTCCTCCCTCTCATCGAGCCGCGATGAGGGCGGCCCACCACCCCTCCGACTCCCGAGCGTCTCCGTGCTGCGCGCCACGCCTCCGGGCAGGCCCGTCCTGGACGACGCCTTGCTCGTCCGCCCGCCGTGCGGGGGCGCCGTGGTGACAGACGACGTGGTCGACAGCTGCAGCCACGACGACGTCGTGCCGGCGTCGCTCCCGGCGTCGTACGAGGTCACGCTGCCGGCATAGTTGGTGGGGTAGTAGCCGCGGTGCTGCCCGCTGGCACTCGGCGCGCGGCTGGACTGCGCCGATGCCGAGCTCAGCACCGTGCCGCGGCCGCCCGCGCTCGACGGCGTGGGCGGCGGCTGCGGGAACGAGTAGCCGTGCCGCATGTCGATGGGCGAGTTGTCATCGGACGCCTGGCTGTCCACGCCGCCCTCCTCGCTGGCCGATGTGTTGCTGTTGTTCCACGCCCGCGGCGCGAGCCAGCAGTACGAGAGCTCGTGGGACGCTTCTTGCGGCTGGATGCTGCTAGGCGCCTGTTTGCCCTTCTTCGCCCACGGCGGGAGTCTTGCGCCCTTGAGCCGGGGCCCCAGGTGATAGCTCACCCCCTCGGAGTATCGCACGATGGGCGCGTCAGCTGAGACGCTGGCCAGCGTCTGTAGGATGCCATATATCAGTACCCATCGGCCTCTCCTGGCGAGGCTCGGATCGATCTCGCCGACTTTGTCCAGTTTCTCGAACTTTACAAAAGCGTCGATCAGGTCGGTCTGGGCGAAGTCGCTGCCGAGGATGTAGACATTGGTAGCCTCCGTGTAGGCCAGCTGGATGCGACGCTCTACGGCGCCTGGGCGCTGAGGGCCCCCACCGCTAACTGGCGCTGTCTCGCCGGTCTTGCTTCGCTTCCGACCCTTGCTATTGGAGCTCAAGGCTGCCATCTTGGACGGGGGGATCGACTCGGGCACGAGCGGATATGGGTGAGGAAGATGAGGATATCGCTGCTTGTTGTCAAACTCGATCAGGACGTCAGTCATCGGCAGCTCATCAGTATCCGCCTCAAAGGCTTTGTTCCCGCTCTCTGATACCATGAGCCACTTGCGTGAGGAGCGTGTCTCTGACCCATCCCATATAATATCTCGGTTGACGAGATAATCGTACAGTGCACCAAAATCCTTCTGCAGAACCTGGATCACTGTCCTTGTGAGCCACAACGGCTCCTCGTATTCGTCAGAGGATACGTCGTCAGCAGGCGGCGGAGGTGGCCACCGTCCCCATGTGGTGCGGTAATAAGACAGGAAGAAGCGCTGCAACCGATCGGCACAGGCCTTTGCTGGGCTCGCCCCAACTGGCCCAGAGGCTGGCGATACGTGTGAAAGTGATTGCGGCCACATGTCCTCGAATGAGAAGGTCGCCAATGGCTCCTCAGCAGCCTGCACCCGAAGATGCATCTCTAGGCTTGCCCTTTCTAGCAGCGCCTTGGTGATAGGGCTGATTCTCTTGAAGTCCGATGACGACTCCATCAGCGTCCGCTCCTTGTTGCTTCCGTACATGCCGGCCACGTGTAAGAAGCTCTCACGCCAGCCCTCTTCCCACCGAACCTTGGGGTCTTCGCACCATGCCAAGAGGCTGATGGCTGTCTCTGCGTCGTTCCGAACGTCGTCAATTCCACGCGCACCGACGTAGCCAATAATGGTGAGGAGGTTGTCGTTTTCCGCCAGAGGCATGAACTGTTCCATACGCGAGTGCAGATCTGAAAGAGCTTGATACAGGGACAGCCCGACAAGAGAGGCGTGATACAGGATGGCGAACAGATTGCGGATGGCAACATTATACCGTACTTGGTCCGTCTTACTGGCGTTCGAAGGCGGAGAGAAGAATATCTCATAGCTGATCTGGCCATCTGCGCTGGTGAGGACCGTATCCTCGGAAAGAGGAGGCGTGGGCTGTTGGCCACCACTGCGATTGCCTGGTTGGGTCTTGTAGCCCGTCATCTGATCTCGAGCAGCAGCTGACAGGCTGCTTTGTCGAGGCAACAGCATCGGCGGCGCACCCTTTGGTGACGGCGCGAGTGACATTTCGTCCTCTGTAGATCCTTCGCGGAGCATGGTGATGAGAGGCCGAGACTCGGTCGCTTCTATTACGTGAGACGAGAGCCTGAAAGATGGGTTCGGTCGGGGATTCTGCCCCTTGTGACCCAGGTATATTAGAACATCACCATTCGGGTCCCAGAGTTCTGGATCCTTGCGCAGCTTGTTCCATCGCTGAACTGGTCTCCCCGTCCCTATCCATCGCTTTATCTGGGGAGCCGCTGCCAATGGAGGCAATGGAGGCAATTTAGCCACTGGAGGCGGAGATGCTGGTCCAAGGGAAGCTTCCCACTGCGGGTCGTAGGCGTAATTCGCATGCGGGTAGTTTGGCTGCTCTCGATCTTCGAGCGGTGATACTTCCGGCTCGCCAGAACGGGGTAGCTGCCCGGGCCGCACGGTCGCCGAGGACTCGGGTCTGGTTTCCAATGGCCTAACTACGTCGTGCCTGGTCTTTTTGCCGCCAAAAGTGAAGGCCTTTGCGATTCCCTTGCGTACCTTCTCACTGTTCTGGTCCATCACACTCCTCATTCCCGACTTTGATATGCCCAAGCCCGAGATGTCTTCTGCCTTGATAGTCGGCTTCCTGGCTCGCGCATACGCAAAATCATCCAGGGGATGTTTCTGCTGCTGCTGTGAGCCGCCATCGAGCCTCCGACCATCGATGCTGCCGCTGCTTTGACTGCCCTCTAGCGAAAGCACATCGCCCTCATTAGCAGCCCCCGACCTGGCTGAATCATGTCTAGCTGGGCCCAAGGCTACCGTGTGCAGCTCGTCAAGATTGGGATCCGGTCCGCTCGGGCCCTTGACCTTCTGTTCGGTAATTTTCTTGCGTACATATGCGCTGCGTCCTGACATGGCTGAAGATGAATGAACCCTGGACAATCAGCAGCGAAGTTACTCTACAGCGGCTGGATGGCGGAAGGCCGTCCGCTCGGGACCAGAATGAATTAATTAGGCACTTCCCGTTGAACGGTAATCATTAGTCGGCAATGAGGCCTGGGGTCTTCTTGAGTGTTGGTCAGAGGCGCTTGTGCAGTTGGGAGGTTGGCTGATACCGTCGCCGAGCGGTGCCGGTCCGATCCAGAATCGGGCCGTGGGGTGATCGTCAAGCTGGGGCCGGGCGCGCAAGACGTTACACTGTGATGGTCATCCCAGTCCCCCCCACGTGCAGAACCATCCCTTGGTATGAATATGGCTGGTGATGCTGCTGTGGCTAGCACAAAGAAATGGAGGAAGAGAATTCGCTGTAATAACGGACGAAGACAAGAAAAGACAATTGAAGGGACGAGAACAGCTTGGAGCGAGCGTCAGGATGCGACAGACGCGAATCTGATCCAACGAAACTTTGCGAGCCTGGCGAAGATAAGTTTGGTGGGCTGGCGGGGACCCAACTATATGGCCGAGAAGACCAACGCCTTGTGCTTTTGCTGAGAACCTAGGTGGTAGGTAGGTAGCTTCGAGGCGGATATTGGGTGCCTTCCGCGGCAGGATCCTGAACCCCAGACCCCTTTTAGCTGCAGGGGACGCAACCAGCTTATTATTCCTGTCTGCTTTCAATTTGGCTCAGTTTGGCCTTATCGAGACCCTTGCCGTGCAGCTTACCTAGGTAGTTACTGTGGTACATGCCGATCCCTGAACCTTTTCCTAGCCTTACTTTCGACGGCGGACTGGTGAGCTTGATGCGTGCATAACACGGTCAACAGATGAAGACTCGAACAATGACTCGAGGGTTTAAAATGACAAAGTTGATGAAAATGAAGTTAGCAGGCCAGAGGCCGCGTCACTGAGTTGAGCAACAGGCGAGGATCGAAATGTTTGTCAGGGGGGCCTGCATCACAGGACGGAAGTACTCGTAACAGTGTGTTGGACGATAAAAGCACTTGGGCACACTGTTGTCCACCGGCGGGCCGGCGATGGAGCAGTGGCCATGGGGCACGGCACCAATCAAGGCGAAGTCAGAGAAGTTGGGACAAACGGCAGAGGAAAAGTAACCATAACGCCGGTATCTGTGACTCTGGACGCCGACGTGTTTCTGTTGCCGGACCGTATGCCGAATTTTCAATGATCTCCGTGTCTCGTTGTGTCGCAAACGTGGAGGCGCGCTGGCTTCTCCCCGCAGAGCCAATGCAGTACCAGATGAGCAACACGAAGGTGTGTCGATTGGCAGACCTGAGCTTGGTGAATGTCCACAGGGGTCGAGGGCAGAAAGCAACAGGGGAACAACGTGGGAAAGTGGGCTTATCCACCTGTCAGCAGCAGTGAAATGTCATTTGGTGGACACGGCCCGTCGGGCGAGTTATTGTTTTGTTCACATGTGCCCGACTGCGAGATTCATTCCGCTCCGCCAGTTTCGAGTACGGATACTGACGGTGGTTCATCATTAGTCTTAGAGCATGAGTTATTAGTTTCAAAGAAGCTTCCTTCGGGCCTGGCACTATCATGGGGCAGGTAGCGAGGACGGGCCAGCAGTTTGTTGCTCAACGGGGGGGTGGCCCGGGGAGGAGGGGACATTTCGGTTGGGTGTTACCACCACTCATTGCATTAGCGGAAGGGCCGCTCCATTGGTCAGACGGCACAGCTATCGGGCGCCATGCCGTGTTCCCGCTGGCGAAGCCGAGCCCTTGTCGTTCCAACAAACCCAAAAACCTCACCACCGCCGCGGGTTTCAATGATTGGCTTGGGCGAGGGCATCAGTACAGGCACCCCGAAACCATGAGATTTGGTCATTTAGTGATTGGCTTGTCTGATGAGGGGTGTGCCAATGCTTGCATGAACCCATGAGGCCTGGAATCTGGGCGCGGACGGGGACGACACCAAAGTTGGCTCATGAAATGACCGTCGGGAAGCAGCCGGGCCTAGACAAGAGCCCTGCGCCCCACTGATAAGGCACGGCAATTTCTCTCATCAGGCAGGTCGCGAATGAACCGCTAGCGTCGCTTGCGACTCCAAGATGGGCGCCCCCAACTTGCATTGCCAGTCCTAATCCACAAACCACACTTCTTCGATTATTGCCGACAGGTGCCCTTGTATCTGAATCAGCTTCCTGAATCCGACAAGGAGACAGACCTGTGTTGCAAGGTGTTGTGTGATGTATCAAGAAAGGACGGCTCGATTCCCAGTGGTTTCTTGGCACATGTGCACCAACCCCGCTACTGGTCCAGAGATCAGGTCAAGCTTGAAAGTTGACCCCGAGCCTGGCAGATGGTTGGGTCCCGCGTCGGGCCCCACTGATTTCGGATCTACGAGGGTCTTTTATCGAAATAGGGTAATTCTCGTCGAGGACGTAATCGCAGGGACAGGCATGCTGCTCTTGATGTTACTCCCGGTGAGGGGCTGTGACTTCGTGGAGCCTTGGGCGCCAGCGTGTCGCGAAGGCCTCGCACAACACAACATTCCACCGCCACTGAGCGGTCGTAAACGAGGCAGCCCGGGGACTGGGCCATGTAAAACAACGGCGGCTCTTTCGCAGAGGTGTGGAACTCCAAGGGATTGAGGCTTGAGGCTGGTACTCCTGAGGCGTCAGCCATATCGCAGGGGCGCCGAGAGGGGCACAAATCAGTGCGTGAGGTTGAAAACTGAGTCTGGGGTCTTGGTAGATGATGCAATAGCCCTTGTCCAACAGCCGTGTCTGGCCTGGATGCGAGGTTGGAAATGCCGGCACAATCTTGGAGCATGTGCACCTCGAGCTGCAAGGCCTCGATGCGGCACCAGAGATGGCGTGGGTCGACATGCTGGGGGCTTCACCTGGCACGTGTGTGGCGCGATGCTGGTGTCTCTTAGTGGCCACGACGACAGGCGGCGCTGTCAGCGGCACGGCACGAAGGGGGAAAGAAGGAAAAGTGAAACACATCGGGCGTCAAGAAAGAGCAGGAAAAGGAGAAGGTATTAACAAAAGCAGCAAACTCGAGATCCGAGTCGAGGTCCACGGAAAGGCAAGTTTGACAATGCAGATGCAGTCTGGCTTCATATGTAGATACATGACAGGCAGGGTATGGTAAGCGGCCCAGTCAGTGGGCCCTGGATGAAGCCCGAAGAAGTTGCTTGTTGTCTGCAGATCGGCGTCCATCTCGGGGCTCGGAACTTTCCCCAAGCTGCAAGCCAAGAGCTGAGGTGTCTGTGTGTCTCTGTATACGTGTGATCCAGGGCCAAGATTGTTTCTATCTTTGGTGGGTGGTGTCTTCTCTCCATGTTCCCGTCGGAGCTTTTTGTAGCTGTACTCCGTACCTGTCGATCACTCCAGTCCCCGCCCGCGGTCCTGCTGACTGTGCAGTGTAGGCGGGGACAAACCCCCTGAGTGCCCCCCGGCTTGCCTTCCGCGCGAACACCCCAACTCAGAGGTCTCGGATGATCGACTCAGGGTCGTCACCATCGTTTCCGGGAGCGGCCCGAATGCGACACTCCGGTTGAACCATCTCAAGACGCCCCGTCAACCATTGGCTATCGTCCGAAATAAACAAGATTGTTTGTGATCGACCTCTGGCCTCCTCAGTCTTCTCTTGACGGTTCTCTTGAAGAGCCTCACCCTCGGTGAACCGGACCTCAGCACGTCGCTGCGCGAGCCATCGACCCATCCTGCCTCCCACTGAGGCCGATGACCGAGCCGCGCTCTCTTCGTGTCTTCCTTGTCCGGGTCCACCTGGTGTTTCACTTGTCGAAGCTGCTGTAGTCCACCCACAACAATCCTCCTCTTCGTCACATCTCCAGCTCTTGCAATCATCTCCCCCGACGTCGTGACCAAGACGCGACAAGTCCCGTGGGCAGGGGACATAGCGAGGGAGAAACACAATGCCACCTGAGATACATCCAGTACTACGATGGTGGTCATCTTGTTTCTGTACGATCCGCCTCAGCACTCACAGAGAGTTGAGCCCACAGTGGGGCTTGTGCATCGGAGGTGTTCCTTCTACGGGACTGCGGCTGCGGACCTTGGGCCAAAGCTTACGGACATCTGGATCTCAGTGGATCACCATGGTAGGTCGTCCCGTATCCAACGATGCCATCCAAGCGAGAGCAGGCGTCACAGGTCCCAGCAAGTACCATGTACCTGCTGCTTGGCGAGCTCTCCTGAGGTCGCCACAGTCGCGACGAGAGAAGTTCAAAGACGTAAAAGTTCGTGAGATTTCGATATCCCTTCTGTGATGTGTTCGCCTTGATGTCATCCAGAGAGTCAGGAGTCAGGCAACGAGGGCGCCGGGAGAAACAGAACATGGGGTTCGAAAGATCAACAGCATTCTTCCTTACCGACAGACCTTGGTGCACTTTCAATGCCGCTCACAATGAATCGAAACATTTTCGTACCCACCCATCCTCCTATGCCCTGAATCGCTATGTCTGCCCACTTGATTCTGCCTCCGCTCCCCTGTCTCCTTGGGCGCTCCACCCAAAGCTTCGGCTTTCGCAAAGCGCGATATTGGGAAGGGCTGTCAATGCAGTCCTGTGTTTCACCAAACGCAGCGTCCACAGCACTTCCAAGCGGCCTCCTTAGATACCTCTTCACTCTGTAATGTAATACATGCATTGCCCCTTCTGTTCGTGATGAGAAACATGTTTTGTTCTCACCACTTCTCACAGTCTTCTTTCTATTCTCGTCTTTCTTTTCAAGTTGTGGTTGAGGATACATTCAACCCTCACCATGTTCACTCTTTTTAGCTTGACCAGAGGCCTGGTTGCCCTGGCTCTTTTCGCCCTTCCCGGAGTCCAGGCAGCCTATCCTGACCCAGGTGCCTGCTCAGGCGACTGCTTCGCTCATGACCCAGCTCTGATCAAAAGGTCCTCCGATGGCAAATACTTTCGTTTCAATACTGGGGGCAAGATCATGATCTACAACTCTGATTCTCTGACTGGACCATGGACGTACCAAGGAGCGGCAATTCCAGATGGAAGCTCTATTAACCTCGCGGGCAAAGATGACCTATGGGTAAGATTCACTGCTGCCAAAGAAACCGCCCCCCCCCACACACACACATGAATGGCGTATTAGATAGCAGTTCGGAGTAGATGTGACTTATTTGGGGCTGACCGTTCATCAGGCTCCGGATGTCCGCCTCGTGGGAGATACCTACTACCTATATTACGCCGTCTCAGCTTTTGGCACCCAAGCGTCAGCTATCGGAGTTGCAACATCAACCACGCTGGAGGCCGGGTCCGGGACAGATCATGGCGCCACCGGCATCTCGTCCAAGGCCGGAAGCTCGTACAACGCCATCGACCCCAACCTAGTCGAGACAGCCGACGGCACCTTCTATCTCAACTTTGGCTCGTTCTGGAGCGACCTCTACCAGGTCCCAATGAAGAGCACGCCCACCAAGGCCGCCGGCAGCAGCTACAACATCGCGTTCAATTCCTCGGGGACACACGCCCAGGAGGGCCCGTTCATCTACTACCGAGCTCCCTACTACTACCTGTTCTGGTCCGCGGGCATCTGTTGTGGCTACGACACCACCATGCCTGCCTCGGGCGAGGAATATAAAATCAACGTGTGCCGGAGCGAGAGCGCCAATGGGCCCTATGTCGACCAGAGTGGCGTCAACTGTGCCCAGGGTGGTGGCACAACTGTCCTGGCGTCCCACGGAAAGGTGTACGGCCCCGGTGGGCAGGGTGTGTATGCCGACGCCGCCCACGGCGGTGCGGTCCTCTATTATCACTATGCGGATACAGGTATCGGGTATGCCGACGGCAAGTACCAGTTCGGCTGGAATGGTTTAAGCTGGTCTACTGGCTGGCCTGTCGCCACGTGAGATCGCAAGTCCTGGCTTGTCAGAAAGCAGGTGGTTTGTCAGATGCCTTGCTTGTCCTTGTCACCATTTTCTGTGGATATATTCATTACTTACTGTACAAACTTGAAGCTTCCTTGTAAATAATCTCAAGACGTCATGCTGCCGTATTTCAGCATTTGAAATATTACCAAGCTTGTATTGACCAGTGATGCTCATTCGTGATCGCCAGACTCTTGCGGAGGGCTTTGCGGTGCTCAGGCTGGGATCTGCAATGATCGTCAGTAGGTGAATATCACTCGCTTATCGTAATACTGCAGTGAGTCGCGTGGTCGTGAATGATGGACCTCGCAGAAAAGTAAAGAAAGAAAAAAGGCCTCAAGGTTGTCATGCTCTTGCCCATGATCATGGCCATAGCCACGGCATCTGAGACCTCATCTTACAGAAAGTCCAATTGCACCCATCGGCGGTGAGCATTCCAGTGTTGCCCAGTTCCAGCGCAGTCAGAGTAACGTCGGCTGTTACTTGAGTGATTTGTAGACTTTTGTAGGCGGTAATGAGACACCGTCTATCGCCTTGCCTGGACTGTTGAGACAATAAAACACCGTCACATTTGCTGACCACCTACCTGGTAGCCTGCAGTGTGATGACTGCATCCGGTAGCTGCACCGAGAACCGCGGTGCTGCAGGCAATCGGCCGCGCTGGAGTGGGCCGTGATACCCTTGTTGCCCTCTCATCGTCAGCTTGAGGACGGACGATCCCCTCACGGCTACATTAGGCTCAGGAAGAAGCATCACTACATAGTAAGAATCGGTTCCATATATCTAGTGAGAAGAATCCTTCGACATTATCTTTTGTGTTATCACTCTGTTGTCTCCTCGACTCAACAGACTCATTGACAAACTGTGACTATTGTGGGCGACTATGGCTACAATCGAAATCGACAGACCCCGATATATCGACACTGTCGCTCGCCCACAGAATGTCGGGAAAGTCAAGGTATTTGTCCTCAGCCCTAGCAGGTAAATCCCATCAATACCCCTCTAGTGGAGATCAACTACGGTCTAACAAGCAGAACAAGGTGTGGGACCCTGGGCTTGTACAAAGGCCTCAATATATTGGGATACAAGGCATATCACATGGTTGAAGTCGTTGCTGGAGGCTTGGTTCCTATCCGCATGTTTCGCGAGTACATCAGACTCAACAACGGGCAAGGCAGGGGGGCGAAACCATACGGGCGACTAGAATTTGACAAGTGGTTCGCTGGGTTTGACGTGAGTGCCGCTATTTTTATAGCTGATGCAGAACTCTGACACGTGGGACAGGCAGTCTGCGAGGTTCCAAGCTACTCAGGAGGCATGTCGGTCGTAGACGCCTACATTGGAGACCCCGACGTCAAGTTCATCCTGACAGAAAGGACACCCGCATCCTTCTCGAAGTCCATCAATAAGGCAGTTGGAGGATTCGTCCTCGCAGGGCACTCGTTCCCGCTGAAGTTCTTGAAATACTTCGACACCCTCAACCTGGAGTTCTTTGGCCTCGGCGAGGACTTGTACCGTGTATACGCCCAAGGAAGAATGCCTACTGACCCGGATTGTGTTGAGATGATTGAGCGTTGGTATGAAGAATAGTAAGACTTCCCCCAGGCCCCCTCAAGTGCTCCCCCACTTTTGGGGGTACAAGTAGCTTTCCAGCATGTTTGAGAGATTGTCTAATCTCACTTCTGGCAGCATCACAACAATCAAGAAGTCTGTCCCGCCAGAGAGGTTGCTCGCGGTGCGACTTGAAGACGGTCTAGGCTGGGAACAAATATGCCCGTTCCTCGGTCTTGATATTCCCAAGACGCCTTATCCAAGAGGAAACGATCCAGATGAGTTCAAGAAGATCGCAATGGGGTTTTTGGAGCCTGGTATCAAGAAGGCTTTTGTTCAACTTGGAGTCTCTGTCGTGGCTGTTGCCAGTGCCTGCGCGTGGTGGATGTTTCCACGGATCCGTTTGATATAGAGCCTAGTTACACAGTGGCCTGCAGCCTTGCGAGCTGAAGGAGAGACGACCAATCATGAATAAATTTCCTAGAGTCTGCATTGATTGCTCATATTTTCTTTTACCATGTGCTGGGTCTCCAGTCAAATCCACTCAAGTAGTCTAGCATTTGTTGTGAGGCATGTGATATACACAAAGAGGATTCAGATTTATTCAAGAGAAACAGGCCGCCACGCAAAAAAGATGAAAAGTATGGGATTGTGAGCTCAAGAGCATCTGCTGGAAAGATGTTCCGATCAATTGCGCAAAAAACACTCATCGAACTGATACCATCAAGGCGGATCGCATTTGCAGAGACATCGCGAAGACAGAAAGCCATCCGTGGGATTTGGAGGGGAAAAATGTCGACTCGGTGTCTCGGATACTCCAGTTCCGCCTCCTGGTGGTAAAATGTTGACGGTGGTATTGACATTTTGAGTAGATATTTAAGTCTTTAACAATAATTGATGTACACAGGACGATAAGTAACTACTACTAGTGCCGTTGCAACATTCATATCAAGGACAGGCTTTGTTACGTGGCTTTGGACTTTGAGCAAGAAGTTGAGACAGCAGCCACAAGCTCGGCTCTGGAGAAGACATAGGAATTACCAGACGGCCAAGTGATCACAATCGGCAATGAGCGTTTTCCCATTCCCGAAGCCCTCTTTCAGCCTGGCGTAATCGGCCTAGAATCGGGCGGCATCCGTGTGACCACTGACAACCTTTAATGCAATCATGAAGAGCGACGTCGATATTCGAAAAGGCCTTTACGGTAACATAATCATGATATAGACCGTTGTTCCTCATGAGCACAAAGCTCAAGATGCCCAAGTCACTGACGTCTGTTCTTAGTCTGGAGGCACGACTGTGTACCCTGATGTCGCCGATCGAATGCAGAAGGGAATTGTGGCCCTGGCGCCTTCATCTGTGAAGGCCAAGGTCGTAGCTCCTGCTGAGAGAAAATACTCAGTCTGGATTGGAGGTTCTATCCTCGCATCGCTTTCGACATTGCCCAGACTGTCCAGATTTATACTTCCGATATAGCCGTCCGGCACGCCATTAAGCCAGATAAAGACATACTAAGATACTACTATCAAAAACCTACTTGAGCACCTGCCTAATGAGCAGCAAAGACATCATTGCCGGTTGTCCGTGAGTGTTACACGGACATTGGGCGCACACAGGCAAAACATTTAAGTACGGCTGGGTGCAACTACCGAGTCCTAGCGAAGATGGAGGTCTGGAGAGTTGCGGGACGAAGGTCGGTATCTAGGCGAATTTGCACAAGAATTCCGAGGATGACTCCGACACACATGTGCAGCATTACATTGTTGGCAAGTGAAGCAGGTACGGGACACACAACCACGCCCACGAATTTAGTGCTCGATTTTCATGACAGCTGTTCACAGCATGATCAAAATTGCTTCATTGAATCATATTCACGCATACAGTCGAACATATATAAACAACAGGCCAGCGACCCGTGCAGGTACAAAAAGTACAAGCCACTTTCCCATCAAAAGTCGTGTCTATGTTGTGTCTGTGTCTGATCATATTGCCCCGAACTCGCGGTTTAATACCTCAGATATATCACAGCCCGGGGCAAAACCGAGGTTGGCCATGAACTGCGGGTCGGCGTCGACGCGGTCTATATAGTCCATGGACGACAGGTCATCCAGGATGGCGTCGTAATCTAGTGAGCCCCCGCCGAAGCTTTCGCGGTGCACGGCGCCTGGATTGGGGTGTGATTGATGCCCCATGGTACGCGGCCCAGGGCCGCCGTGGATTATGGAGCTGGTGTCCATCATATTTAGATTTGTGTTGGTCACCTGGGGGCTGGCTGCTGAGTTAAGGGCCGGCTGTGCGGATGGGGAGAATTGACCCATCATGAAAGGAGATGTGTTTGGTGGGCGGTGCTTCAACACGAGTGTCGGCGTCTGGAGGCGGTTGGTCGGTATGAAGCCAGTTGTTGTGGCGGTGGGTATATTTTTGGAAGTGTGCATGGATGCATTTGATGCACCTGCGGGGTTTGGTGAGACGGCAGAGCCTGGACGGGGTTCACTAGAAAACCTGTTCCCAGTGGGGGACCAGATCAAGCTCAGCATGATCTTGATAGACTGCCACCTCTCCCTGCTCTGGGAGTTGAGGTCGGCGAAACTGCGATGCTGGCTCAGCATGGCCAAGCAAGTGGCGAAGAAGGGCGGTGTGCCACAGGGGCCGAACTGAGCCAGGTACTGCTCAATTGATTCTAAGATGAGAGAGCATGGCGACTCTGCCGAATTAAGTAACGCGCTGACCCAGAGGAACAAGACCCGTAGAACATAGGCCGATGGTATCGTGGCTGAGCTAGAGTCTCGAGCAACTATGAAGTTGCCGAAAGGCAGGCGTGGTTTTATTGCCTGGTGCAGGAGTATCGTCACTTCAGCAGGACTCTCCAAGGGACGACCGTTTTGCCTGTGCAGCGATCGTTTCCGCAGAAACTTGAAAACGTCGTATAGCTGGTTAAAAGTCGTCAGCGAGTAGGCCGGGCTTCGCGACAGGGTGGCCGGGCCAGAAAAGCCCTGACCGAAACCATCGCACGGCGCCCATGGTTGCCACTCGTCAAGATTATCCTCTGGGATACTCATGCCCTCGAGTATACCTGCGGTTTCGAGGCTCGGCATGCCTCTCCGATGCACAAATATGAGAGTATCGAGGATGTAGCACCCCATGAGTGTTGCTGTCACCCGCCGCGAAAACCGCTCATCACCCAGGTGCATTTCTGAGACATCCAGAGCAATCCGGTGGGCGAGACCGACCAATATCCATGCGCAAGTCTTCTGACCTTTGCCAACACCAATCAGCGCCAGTAGAAGTAACGCCCTAGCGTGCTGTATTTCGAATTGGCCCTCCTCGGAAGGCACGAGAGTCCTGGCAATATTATAGAGCTTGTCCGGTGAGTATTTGGCGTCAGCAGAGGCACCGTGGGCAGAAAGCTTTGCACTTGAGACATTCTGGTAAGAGGCCAGAGCCATAGCTGCCCATAGCTCGGCATGAGCGGCAGATGCAGGGCTGCCGCGCTGGACGTCGATGCCTTCGGCGGAATACAGGTAGACCGTTTTCAAAAGATCTTGTTTCTCGAGGATAGGGAACCAACAGTGCGTGTAGCTGAAGTAGATGTCGAGAAGTCTCCAGTGATTTGGGGGTAGTAGTAGAGGTCCCGGCATGCCCGATATGACCTGACCATCGATCCGTGTCGTCGAAGGCGGCTCAGGCGCCGCACTCGGGGTCTGGCCATGAGTGACGATGGAAGCCTTGTCAGCTTGCTCAGAGTCACTGTCGACGTCGTCGGACTCGGGCGGGGGCTGGGAAGCGTCTCCGCCCGAGAGGATGCGATCGATGCCCCTGTGGACCTTGCTCCTCCTCCATCTCTTGTGTAAGCGATTGGACTTTTCGGAGTCCTTGCCCACCAGCAGACTCTGGCCCTGGCCACCCTCGTGCATCAGCAGGTTCTCGAGGGACTCCTCACAGCCGGGAACCTTGTCGAAGAGCCATGCCAGGGCGACCTCGAGGGTCTTGATGTAGCCGGTCTGGACGCCCCTCTTCTTTGGGTTGGCCTCATATGTGCAGGCGCGGTTCTGCGAGACGCAGGGGAAGCACAGCGGCTGGATGCCGTCGCATTTCTCGCGAGCGGCGCGGCACTGGTCGCAGGCCCTGGAGACGCGCTGCCGCTTGAGAGGGGCATCACGGGTGGAGTTTGTATTTGAGTTGGCGGGGCTCGCGGTGGCGGAAGGGGCATTGTCGGCCTCGGTGGTTTGTTTTCGCTTCGGAGGCATCGCAAGCTGGTCTAATAGCTGCAGCAGCACGTCGTGCCCAAGTGTGCGTGTCCCCCTGGCGATCTCATCTCCGTGTCATGGTGAGTTGGACTGACATTCATCCGTGAGTCTCGTCCGGGCAGAGCGAGAGGAAAGAATGGGTGGAATGGACGGATCAACTGCGTCGGATCGAACCGACCACGGTAGGCCGACGGTAACACAAGCACACGGCCACGGCAGAGCACAGGCAGGGAGGGTCTCTTAGTGTGTGCCTGCTAATGCTATGGTACAGGTAGACTACAGTAGGTCTACAGTAGACCTAGTCTGGGGAACAAAGAAAGCTACTGGTGCGTGTGGCCTGCGCGAGTGTGGAGGGACAGAAGCAACCAGCCAGAACTTGTGGATCGGATCTGGGGAAGGGCGGCGTCCAAGGGGGGGGTGGATAAAGGCTTAACCCCCTGGAGACGCACCGTCCCCACTATGCCCAAGCTACCCCCGCACACGCATCAATGATGTGAACCCCAAAAGCCGCGGCCAGTTCCGCGGCCCCACGCCCGTCGTCATTCTCTTGGTGGCACGCTGCACAGGGCCCATTGGTGTGCGCCGCCGCACACACGTCCCGCCGCACCCGTCGGGCCTTCACATTTGTGTCGGTCCGCCTGTCGTTTCTTGCCAGTCACTTGCCAGTCACTTGCCATCCCTGACTATCTCTCTCTGTGTGCATACGAATACGCGGGGCTATTCTGTGGCTGATCTGACTACACCCTCTCTGGACTTTGCCCTACTGCGGCAGCTGCTTGCTCAGCTGGTCAGCTGGTCAGCTCTCAAGTCTCAAGTCTACTCTACCTTGGCCCGCTTCTTGGACGATGCGCAGCCAACGAGCCGACGACGGAGCAGACAGACCCGCAGCTTTTGGAACTTGAACCTCACCTCACCTCGGCCTCCTCACCTTGCACTCACTCTCGCACTCGCACTCACGAGCACATGGACGTGGTGTGATCGCCCTCGCTCCTCTGGCCCGCAGGTCAAGATGGCTTCTGTCATGGCTGGCAGCAAGCGCAACTTCGCTGCCGTGGCCGCCGATTGGGATGAAGACGCCCAGCAGCAGCAGCCCGTGTCGAGGAAGCTGAGTCCGTTCCTGAGCCATATCGTCAACGCATATGAGCCGACTCCGCCAACTCCATCCGGCTCGCCATCCAGAGGTATGTGGTGTGGTCCTGTGTCTGGTCCTGTCTGATCTGTCCCATCAGACAGCACTTCCCACCCCGTCAACCGTATTAATTTGTACGTACAGCTTCTCGCTCTGCCCCGAGCTCTCCTCCGCACTCGCCTGACTTCTCTACCGCCCGAGTATTCGACCCCGATGCCTCCATAGTTCTCACTGGGCTGCGCGGCGCCGGGAAGTCCACCTTGGCCATCATCGCCTCGGGCGCCATGAAGCGCAAGGTCATGGATGCCGAGAGAGCTTTCCAGGATCTGACCGGCCTTCCCACTCCGGCCTTTAAGAAGAAACATGGCCTAACCAGCTATCACAGCCGACAGGCCGAGGTGTTGGAGGATCTGTTTCACCGCTGCCAAAAGAATACCATAATAGTATGCTCATGGATGGAGCGCAATGTCCAGGCCTTGCTGCGAGAGCACAGTCACATACACCCCATCATCTACGTCGTCCGGGACAGACAGGCTATCAAGCATCACCTCAAGATATCTGATGATGCGAGGCTCAAAAGCATCCTCGACGCCAGTGGTCTTTTCTTCAGGAGGTGCAGCCACTTTGAGTTCTTCAACGTTTCCGAGGACATGACGAAAAAGAACAAGACCGACTCTCTGGACGGCCTGGTGACTGCCCTTGACAAGAGATCGCCCGCACCCTACCTTACTCTCAAGAGGGCCGAGAGACATTTCTTGAAATTCTTGTCGCTCATCTTACCAAAGGGGTCCATACCCTTCATAGAATCCGCCTTCCCTCTTGCCTCCATCCCGACCGAAGACAGGCAGTTCACCTACGCCGTGTCGGTTCCCCTGTCCGCCCTCATGGCCAACAAAGTAGATATCGAAGACATTGAGACCGGCGCAGATGCCATCGAGATCGTGGTTGACGACTTGGTTCTGCCCTCGGCCCTGGACATGATCAAACACGGCCTCAGCCCTGAACACGCGAGTGACATTAGTCGTGCCCTCGGAGACATCCGAAGAAACTTGGTCATTCCTATACTTTACCATGTGGTGTTCCCCGAGTCAGCGCTGCATGATACGGCGTGGAAGTCCTTGTACCTGGCATTCCTACAACAAGGTCTGCGTATGGCGGTCGAGTACATGACGGTCGACCTGCGGCTGGAGGACGAATACATTGTGCAAATCCGCAACGCCAAAGGCCGTTCAAAGCTCATCGGCAATTTACAATTAGCAAAGGAGCCATCACCATCTTGGATGGACCCGTCATGGCTTCGGTCATATCATAAAGCACGAGATTTAGGTTGCGACCTGACCCGACTGTCGCGGGTCGCTAGCCATCACCTTGAGAGTTTCGACATCGGCACCCTGCGCGCAAGAATCGATGACATGGGAGAGCCAAAGCTGCCTGTCATTGCTTACAACACTGGGAGGAAAGGGAAGACATCTTCCTGCTTCAACCAAGTGTTGACCTCGGTTCTTCCAGTCGGTTCGGCCACCAACAATGGCCAAGATGAAGAGGAAAACTACCCTCACCCCTCCATTACCGCCCTCCAGGCAACACGAAGTCTTTACTCGTCATTCGTGTTTGATCCCATGAATCTCTATGTTATCGGCGGCTATGTATCCTTCAGTCTGTCGCCTGGCATGCACAACGCTGCGCTGAAAGCTCTTGGCATACCGCACCACTACCGGCCGCATAGCACCTCGTCAATTCGGAGCCTGCAGGAGGTGGTCATGGACCCATATTTTGCTGGCGCATCCATCAGTCTTCCATTCAAAGTCGAGATCATCAGCATCACACACTCCTTGAGCAAACACGCAAAAGCAATCGGGGCTGTCAACACTTTGATACCCATTCGAGCACTGAACGAAGATGGGACTGTGCCTGAGGACGCCCGTCTCTTCCACTGCCGCAATCGCGCCGGTCCGATCAAGGCACTCTACGGAGAGAACACAGATTGGATTGGGATCCGGGCTTGTATACGGCGTGGCCTCTCTCCGGCGAATGCCGTGCGGACCAACAGCTGTGGCCTTGTCGTCGGAGCAGGTGGCATGGCGAGAGCTGCCGTGTACGCAATGCTCCAGATGGGAGTAAAGAACATCTGCGTACTCAACCGCACGTGAGTCTTGCTTCCATTACTGATTTTACCAAGTATTCTCTGACCCTAGACAATGCAGGTATGCAAACGCGGAGAAGCTTGTCGAACATTTTACGAAATTACTAGCCAGGGATGACCTGCCTTTATTCAGTCCCGATACGGAGGTCGAGACTTGCTTCCATATCCTCAAATCGAGGGAAGAAGCATGGCCCGAGACATGGAGACAGCCCACAATAATTGTCTCCGCCATACCAGGCCACGGCGTCGGCGACACGCCAGCCCCAGATTTCACCCTACCTCCACAGTGGCTCCACAGTCCGACTGGAGGTGTAGTCGTTGAGTTTGCCTACAAGACATTACACACGCCGTTGCTAGACCAAAGTCACCGAGAAGCCCACCGAGGCTGGGTGACGATGGATGGCCTCGACATCCTGCCAGAGCAGGGTTTTGCTCAGTTCGAGTTGTTTACCGGCCGCCGTGCGCCGCGGCGGTTCATGAGGCGGGAGGTCTTCAGGGCGTACACGGATGAGCAGGGACGGCACCCTGCTCACCTCAGGCCTCGCATAGAAAATATTGTAGAGCAAGAGCCTTGAGAGTCATCAAATCCAGTCGAGGTCTTGGATCGACTCGAAATACCATCTTGCCCACCACCCATCAAGGGATTTAATACGCGCCCGGAGGTTTACCCACGGGATGTCATCTCCACGAGGCCACAGGGCCCACTTGCAGGAGGTCAGCCCATGGGAGGTAACTCCACAAAAACGTGGCCAACAGAAGGCTGTTCAATGCAGCAGTATAAACGAACGACAGAAATATACCCGCGAACAACAACGCGGCAATTGCACACACCTGAGAGACAGGAAGTGTGCAAAAGGAGTCGCCATGCAATCAATTCGGTTTAAATATCTTTGCAGCTACTGCGTGGTGAACATGCACGAAGAGAGCGTTTCGTCATGACAATGCCTCCTCTATAGATGCTATCAAGGTACGCCATGCGAACAGCAGACGACCAATACTAATTCGGTGAAGATTCACAATGCTTTGGTTTTACTAAGTTTGCGTGAACACAAACTGTCACACTTCTGGACCGCATACATCCTATCCTCTAAGTCGTGCCCTTACGGATTGTTTTGAGCACGTGGTCGAGGGGAGGTGAATCTCGGATGGCCGAGATTGGCCGAGATTGGCCGAGGCGATGGTGTCCTCCTTCCTCACTGACTTACGCGGCTTTCATGTCTCGACCCGGACAGCACCTCGGGGAAGGGCCCGGGCGACAGGGCGCCGACGGCGGGCAGTGATGCAAAAGGCCCAGTAGTCTGGAGCAAGGTTTGCCGCCTCCACACCCACTACACTGGCGTACCAGTATTTCGCCGTGAAACCTGTTATCTCCCCAGACGATCTGAGATTATGCAGCGACAGGTCAGCTGGGGCAAGGCCAGTCACAGAGCCCGGTGTGCGCTAGACAAGAACGCCAAGGTGCCTACCCACCCGAGCGGGTTTTAGCTCCGCGTGGTTAAGCATTCTTCCAAGATAAGACACCATATCCTCGTTCGGCATCCTGCTGAAGAATGTTCTGCTTCCGATACGTCAGCCATCACCGCGGGATGTTCGGTCCTTGCGGCCTTCGTGCTGCACCGACTTGCTGCAGACCGCTGGCCGCCCCAGGCTGCCCCAGGCTCCCCCGGATTGCGGGGTCGGCTATCTCTGCATGCTAGGATGCGGGGGAATCCGTCATAGTGCTTTGGAAATTGACGAGTCAGCGGGCCCCTACTGCCCAGACTCCATGGTCGTGGGCGAGCTGGGGGGGCCGAATCCGTCCGCAAGCCACCTGGTTCAATCCTCATCCGCAGCCCTAGAGGCGAGCAGAACGCCACGAGAAGGAGTGCACGATCGGATAGATGTATACCCCAAGATCGTGTTGTAGGCTGCACAGGCGTCAAACGCCCAGTCTCTGGCAGTAGTCTGGGGACCCCGTGTTTGCTCTAGGGGTGGACCTGGCATGGTCAATAGCACCGATACCGACTCCACGGTCCCCCCTTTCGCTAGGTGAACCCCTGGCACAGACTGCAGTGAAATCTTTTCATATATCAACCACGCCTGCCCTCGACAACCTCGCTGTCGGTCCCACCCCGTGCAGATCCCCCTAACCAGACAACCTACGCCCGTCTCTTCCAGCACTTTCTGCTTTGCAAAGAAAGAGACAGGTCTCTGCTGAACACCATGACGCTGCTGGAACTCAAAGAGGACCGGCCCACGCCAAAGGCCGTGTACAACTGGCGCGTCTACACCACCGCCGCCATCGCCTCCTTCGCATCATGTATGATCGGTTACGACTCGGCCTTCATCGGCACGACTCTCTCGCTCCCATCCTTTGAGACTGAGTTCGACTTTGCGTCGTACAGCGACGAAGGGCTGGCGCTCGTCAAGTCCAACATCGTCTCTGTCTACCAGGCCGGCGCCTTCTTCGGCAGTCTGTTCGCCTATGTCACCTCGTACTTCCTCGGCCGTCGCAAGTCCCTGTTCGTCTTCTCCCTCGTCTTCAACCTCGGTGCTGGCCTCATGCTCGGCGCCAATGGACAACGTGGCCTCGGCCTGATTCTCGCCGGTCGTGTCCTCGCCGGTATCGGTGTCGGCGGAGCGAGCAACATGGTGCCCATCTTCATCTCTGAACTGTCTCCCCCAGCCATCCGTGGCCGCTTGGTCGGTATCTATGAGCTTGGCTGGCAGATCGGAGGCCTTGTTGGCTTCTGGATCAACTATGGTGTCAACACAACCCTGCCGTCCAACCACGCTCAGTGGTTGATCCCCTTCGCTGTCCAGCTCATCCCCGGCGGTCTGCTACTGATCGGCTGCTTCTGGATCAAGGAGTCGCCTCGCTGGCTGTTGATGAAGGGCCAGCGCGAGCAGGGCTTGGCGAACCTCTGCTGGATCAGGAACCTCAGCCCCAACGACATCTACATCGTCGAGGAGGTCAGCTACATTGACGAGGACCTCGAGAAATACCGCAGGGAGGTCGGCGCCGGCTTCTTCAAGCCTTTTGCCGCGCTCAAAACTCGCAAGGTGCAATGGCGCTTCTTCCTCGGCTCCATGCTGTTCCTCTGGCAGAATGGCTCCGGTATCAACGCCATCAACTACTACAGCCCGACTGTCTTCAAGGGTCTCGGTATCACTGGCACCAACAGTTCTTTCTTGACCACCGGAGTGTTTGGTTGCGTCAAGACCGTGTTCACATTCATCTGGCTCTTGTAAGTCTAATCCCGCTTCGGCATGCCTGGACGTCGGGATTCCAACCACTAACTTGTACATAGGTACATGATTGATAACTTCGGCCGACGCAACCTTCTTATATATGGCGGCCTGGGAGGATCAGTCTGCATGTGGATCATCGGTGTATACATCTGCGTCGCCGACCCAGCCGGCCACCCCAACACATCAGGCCAGCTGTCCTCGGGCGGCATCGCCGCCATTTTCTTCTTCTACCTGTGGACGGCCTTCTACACGCCCTCGTGGAACGGCACGCCCTGGGTCATCAACTCGGAGATGTTCGACCAGAACACGCGGTCCCTCGGGCAGGCCTCGGCGGCGGCGTCCAACTGGTTCTGGAACTTCATCATCTCGCGCTTCACGCCGCAGATGTTTCTCACCATGAAATACGGCGTGTACATGTTCTTCGCGTCGCTCATGATCTTCTCGGCCATCTTCGTCTACTTCCTCGTCCCCGAGACCAAGTCCATCCCGCTCGAGACCATGGACAGGCTGTTCGAGATCAAGCCCGTGCGCAAGGCCAACAAGGTGATCATGGAGGAGCTCAGGCTGCACGACGAGGAGTTCAGGCGCAACGCCGGCGACCTCGACGTGGGCAACGACTCGGACAAGGCTGGTGTCAGCCAGGTGGAGGAGTCCGACCTCAAGAGGGACATGGCGTGATTAAACACCTAGAGATCTTCCTTCCTACAGCGGGTGTCTCACTGTGTACACATGATACCATCTTTTTAATTGTGTTTTCTGGCAAGCGAGGCTGGATTCGAGCGTCATGAGCAATAGCCTTGATCCTAAGAATGAATACCCATACTCCAATGACGAATGTTCTGGCAATGCTACTCGAGTGATTCAATTGACACAAGGGGCTACTCCACTGCCATATCATTCTTGGCGCATACAGTATTTCTATAGCTTTCAGAGGCCCTGACAGAAGCCAGTCTTTCCAATTCCAGGTCTTGATCTGATGTTCTTCCTCTTGTAAACCACCAAATGTTTTGAGTTCGACAACTCACAGCTGGACTCATGTATTTTGACCAACTTCCACAAGTAGGATAGTATCTCCTAGCCATGAAGGACCGGGTGCCTTTCATACAAACTTTTCCAATCTCTAGCCCTTGCTCTTGCCGACCGCTTTGCGCGCTTTGCGGGCTGGCCGTAAACAATACTGATTCTAAGGAAAGCCAACCCTTTTCACGCATCGTGGTCGATGATGTGTAAGATTGCGCTGGGCCCAAGGCTCCTTTCGCGGCTTTCACCGCGGCTCGGGATTGGCTGCTCCCTCGACCGTGAGGTGTTCGAGAAGCAGCCGCGAGTCATGGTCCACCGTCGACAACACATGCACAAGTTGAGACTGATAACCGATCTGTTCTTGGCCTTCCTTTCTTATTGTATTGTGGATGAAGCCTCGTGGGTACGTGACCCGGACGCCCTTGTTTGCTCTGTCATTGTGTGTGTGTTTTTGATATTCGCAACCGAGTCTGTGTTACAGGTCTCCCTCTTCTAGACTTGCTTAGTTCATTTTCTTGGTCACTATTTCGCTTCGTTTCTTGAACATGAAGTTCTCGAGCTCAAGACTCGTATCAGCTCTGTCGCTTTTGCTCGCTGGCGGCAAGGCTTCATTAACCCATTGCAAATGATTTGGCCGCTGTTCAATGTTGGGAGGGATGTTTACGGTCGAGGTAATGATGCCACTTTTGTGCCCTAAAGGTAGCCCTGGAGTTTCTTAACTAACAGTCGGTGGAAGAACTTGTAGCTTGTGAAACAGACCTGGCAAATTTCAAGCTGTACTCGCAGTGGGCTGGGTCAGCTTATTGCAACGACGATTCTAGCTCTGGCACTCCTCAAGCTATAATTTGTAGCAGTGGCGTCTGTCCAGATATTGAGGCTCACAATGCCACCGATGTGGGCAGTTTCAGGTAAGGCATGGCAGTGTTTGCCCTCTGTAGATATTACCACAGGCTTATTGTTCAACATAGCGACGAAACCATTTCCGGGATGGAAGGTTTTGGTGGGGCTCGATCCTGTCCAGTCAAATATTGTAGTAGCAGCTACCGGCACGTCACGCCTGAGTACTGGCTGACGCAGGCCAACGGGTCTGCGGACGCCTTGGTGTCGGATATCACCGCCTGCGAAGGGTCCAAGAACTATGAGACTGCAACTCTGGGACCGACGGGTTTGACACACTGGCGCACTTGTGGACCTTTGGAGGGATCGCTGGGTGTGCTCCGGCTAGCATCACTTTGTGAGCTCTGTGGATAACTTATTATAATATTTCAGTATTTCAAGATATATATTTCCGTCTTATTACTGGGTCTGTTCAAATGTCGTCAGATTAGACTATAACTGGAGCCGTGGATAACGTCGTATCACAACGTGTGAACAAGCTCGGAGAGTCCCGGAGGTGGATTCCTGCTCGGATCCAGACGCGTGTGCACATGCAGCTAGATCATACCCTGCCAGGAGCTGCATGTACCTCGTTGAAAACTTCTCGATTCGACTGAAAGAGGATGAAAAGCGCGTTGGAGAATGTTATCATAATGCTACGCCGTGGGTTGGAATTGCAACACAGTCCAATATCAAGAGCAGATATCCCCTAGGGCCCATTGCTTCACACTCGCAAGGAATCAGCGGCAATGAGGACATCCAAGCGAGCAGTAAAAGCAAGCTGTCGGGGGTATATCAGAAACAGAGTTTGTTGCACACATGTACTCTGTACATCGTCGCCGGCGTACATCTTCACCGCGTAGCGATCGGGAGGGCTGTGGTCGTGGGTTTCTCCTGACCAGTGTGGTCCCTGATAACATTCGCAGGTAGCATACAAATCAAGCAGCCTTATGTGAAGCTTCTCAGAGTGTCATGATCTTCGTGTGTCTATTATGGTATCTCGTGTATAAAAACATGCAGACCCTGTCTCTTATTTACTTATACATCAAGTAAATACCCGTATCTTGAGCTGTCTCGCACGAGAAGACTGGTCAACTGCCTCTACAGCTCTCGTGCTATGATGCTGCCTTCGCCCTCAGCGCGACCTGCGCATCAATCACTTCCTTCACCTTCTGCACAGGCAGCTCTTCCGTGCTCCGCCCTGTGAAATATCGGTCTTGCTCGATGCCCTGATATATCATCGCCTCTGTCCCCAAGATCACCTGCCAGCCCGCACCCTCTGCCAGCTTGCCCAGCATCGTAAAGGGCGTGGGGTTGTAGCACATCTCGAGAATGGCGCCCTTGTGCTGCTTTTCGCCCAGGAACACCTCGGTCACGGCGCGGGCCTGCTTCTCGAGGTCCGTGACCGGGGGGAAGTCGGGCACACAGGCCACGATGGCGCCGGCGCCCTCCAGGCTGCGGGCCTGCTCGACGGTCTCGACGTGGACCAGGCCGGCGCCGAAGCCCCTCTCGGCGCACTCGGCGACGACGGCGTCGACCTCGGCCTTGTCGCGGTTGACGAGGTAGATGCTCGTGGCGCCGAGCCACTTCCTCAGGGCGTAGACGGCCGAGCGCGCGGCGCCGCCGCCGCCGATGACGAGCCCTGGGCGGCCGCGGAAGACCGAGTCGTGCTTGTCGGCGGGGATGTTCTGCAGGAAGGACTCGCGGACGCCGACGACGTCGGTGTTGGTGCCGCAGTAGACTCGCTTGAAGCCGGTTGGCGATGATGCGTCGGGCTCGTCGCGGATGTACATGGTGTTGCAGGCGCCAACGGCCCGGCACTCGGGCGTCAGTTCGTCCAGATGTGACAGGATGGCGACTTTGTGTGGCATTGTTACTGCTGCGCCTGTAGTGTTCTGGGTTAGAGAGGGTTGCAACATGACACGCTGGAGCAGAAGTATGGAGTCTTACCATAGAACTTTGGGTGTTGGCGGAGCTGGAGGAACAAGTCCATGTCTGTTGAGTCTAACCGGACTTGGGCCCAGTTCAGCCCGATTTCTTGGTAGACGACATCATGTAGCAATGGGGACAGAGATGCAGTGATCTTCTGGCCGAACAGATAACCATGCCTGTCAAGGTGATCTACTTTTGGCACTTCTGTTGATTGTTGTGCCTTGAGGTGTGTGGCACTACGGGGTGTGGTGTTGGCGGTGGTGGTGGTGGACGTGGAGGACACGGTCATGGTCGCCATGATGCCGGTCGCTGGAGTTTCCAAGCTGACGGAATGAGGCATGTGCGTAGTGCACTGGGACTTGGATTGACTCAGGTGGGGGTGAGCTTCCGGCGTGTCGGGGATTCTAGAAGTCCAAGGGAGACTTTGAAGACTAATCGTGGCGGAGAGAGAGGAAAACAAGGGGCGGATTTGAGATTCCAAGCGGTATAAACAGAGTGAAGTAATGGACCCGACCAAGATCCTTATACTCTCTTCTTCCGAGCGTGTCGGGGAGATATTGTGGCACCGCCAAAAGCTTCAGACAAGTCCCGAGTGCGACGAATGATCAGATCCACCGAGGGGTGCCCCCGGATCCCGAATTGGCACAGCATGGTGCTAACAATCAGGGGATCTGGAACTACAAAGTGCCACGGGACCCCGTGATACGCTTCGCATAGCGGTCGTTACTGGTGAACACTCTTCCGCCGGGGGCTAAAGACTTTTCAACCGCCGCTTCCAGCCAGGGGGGGGGGTTCCACCCACTAGGGCAAACTCTCTACGGGGCGAAGCCGAGGGATCTCTGCATCACTGGAAATGGATCACTGTGCCCCCAAAGGTTCAATCATTCCTCATCATGTGCGTATTATCTGCCAGAGATCCAAGATTGTCAGTCTCAGACAGCCCTTGTTTTTGCATATATACGGTTTTGGAGACTCCGAAAGAATCAAGTTCTCTTGCCCGAGTAAAGGAGGCGACTGACTTGGTGATCCGCCCTGTTTTTTTGCCCTAGGCCTGCCTGGTTGGGCATCTCCGCTGACTGACTAGCCAATTCTGGTTAAAATCTCCATCGCACCACCAAGTCCTTTTCAACCTTGTGAGAGGACTGATGAGCCGGGCCATCAAGTATCCCCCGAGGGAACCCCCACCCATAGCCGACCACACCCTCTTATAACCTGTCCAGTCCAAAAGCTCGGCAGTGTCTAGCCTAGTCTAGTGAATGTTTAACCGGCGAGTATGGAGTTGACATCACTGGCATTGACCAGGCTACGCACCCATCGGCCAGCGTCTCAAGTCTGGAAGAAGAAACAATCACTACTATACCCGCTTATCTTCGGCAACACGAGGATCCCAGATGATCCTGTGTCTCGTCATGGCGCTATCAGTCCTAATACATAAGGACGGGCCTCCCGTAGGGCTTAATAATGTGGGCTAGCCTGGTGTCGCCTGAATATGTACAGATGGGAACACTCCACAACTTGCTTGCCAAATACCTAGTCATTACCACGCACACGCCTCAGCAAATCAATAAATCACGTTCCAGTGGCTTGGGTCGAGACATTCAAGGCAAGTCGAGTTGGAAACGGGGCAATAAAAAGCGGTGTCTGACATGTTGCTTATCATTGTAGAACCTTATTTCATCCTCCGGACGACGGCGCGCTTCAAAATATTGATTCACGATCAACCGGTTCCGTCCTCAGCGAGCTGCGTCTAAAACAAAACATTGCCTCGTTTGCCTGTCGCATCTCTGTGAATCGACGCCGCTCACGAGTCGCAAACGTGAGTGCCCACCTCAAGAATAGAGTTCGGACGCCGTCCTTGGCTGACTCGTCTGGACCAAGGTTTTGTATCTCGATCAACATCAAAGGCTATCGCATGACAAGTAACTCTACCTCACGCGGATCTGCACAAGCTCGACGATCGTGGCGTAGGGCTGCTGCTAAGCGAGAACGGGGAGCTCTGCTCCGGGCATGGCCGACGACAACTCTCGTCAACCAGGTACGTGATTGTGTCTCACCGTCCCATGTCACTGTCTCGCTTCTTCTTGTTGGACACGCGAAAGTGGAACGGGTATGGGGAGTCTGGGGTATTTAATGCTCAACTCCTCCCTTCTCTTCCAGCATCGATCAACATCATCAGCCTCATTCTTCACCTCAATCATACACATCTATCTCGTTGCAAACATCTCACGCTGTGTGTGTACAGCTTCGCTGACACTGTCTCTGAAGTATACAAGCCAGCAAATACTCTACCAAAACTCTCACAAGCATCCTCAGAGAACTTCGTCTTATAGATTTGTTCTACAGGATAATATCCTACACATCATCCTACTTCACTCAAACCTCACATTACTCTTACCAAAATGTCGTATAAGCTGGGAATCACCTCCATGTCGCTGGGGCGCGCCACAGCCGGCCACTCCCTGACACACAAGCTCAACATGGCTCAGAAGTACGGCTACAAAGGAATTGAGCTGTTCTACGAAGATCTGCACGAAGAGGCGGCAACCCGCTGCGCGTCTGGAGTGTCTCCTTCCAAGGAGGTCCTGCTGGAGACGTCTCGACACGTCCGCGCTCTCTGCGCCGAGCGTGGCCTGTTCATCATCTGCCTGCAGCCTTTCGCACACTACGAAGGCCTCGTGGACAGGAAAGCACACGACCAGGCGATCGAGAAGTTGTACTTCTGGATCGACCTTGCCCACGAGCTCGGCACAGACATGATTCAAGTCCCCTCGTCATTCCTGCCCGCGGACCAGGTGTCCGAGGACATGAGCCTTATCGTCTCCGACCTGCAGAAGATTGCAGACATCGGGGCTGCAGCCTCCCCTCCCATCCGATACGTGTACGAGTCCCTCTGCTGGGGAACTCGCTCGGACCTCTGGGAGACTTCATGGGAGATTGTCAAGAGGATCGACAGGGACAACTTTGGCCTGTGCCTCGACAGCTTCAACATCGCCGGCAGGATATACGCCGACCCCTGCGCAGCCTCGGGGAAGTGCGAGAACGCCGACGAGGTCGTCCGCCAGTCAATGGACCGCCTGGTCAGGGAGATGAAGCCATACATCCACAAGGTCTTTTACGTCCAGGTCGTCGACGCCGAGAGGCTCTCGGCGCCGCTCGTCCAGGGCCACGCGTTCTACGACGCCGCGCAGCCCGCCCGCATGAGCTGGAGCCGCAACTGCCGCCTCTTCTATGGCGAGTCCGAGTATGGCGCCTATCTTCCCATCCGCGAGATCTGCGACACATTCTTCAACAGGCTGAACTTCCGGGGCTGGGTGAGCCTGGAGCTGTTCAACCGCCGCATGGCCGACACCGGCAAGGACGTCCCCGAGGAGCTGGCTCGCCGGGGCGCCGTCTCGTGGGCCAAGCTCATCAAGGACATGAAGCTGAACATGGGCGACGAGGAATCCGCCCCCGCGCCGTGTGCCTCGGTGGTTTCATATCCCCAGCAGTATGTCACCCACCTCTCAACCCCGCCGCCTTCTCCACACTAACCGACCCCTGATCAAACAGGTCTCTGGAGGCTGCTCAGAAGGCGGTGTCGGCCTGGGTCCACGCATTCAGGTCCAAGGTGGTTGACTTTGGTAAATGAGTAATGAACTTGCGGCAGAGGGGCGAAGCACAACAGCATTCGAGCACGGGTTTCACAGGCGTTCAGGTTCATTTCTTTTTCTTGAGCGTAATTACAATAGATTGAGCACGTTCTTAGTTGACATTCAATCAATGGTTTCACATTCTTCCAAAACAATGAAGTTTTCTACTGCTTCCAAAACACAAGAGTTGCTGCAGATTCACCGTGTTCAAAGTCTATCGCTATTGTTAGATGCCTTGATGTAGGAGCGACTCATTCAAACTCGTGCGGTCAGAACTTGACATCATTGGACCCCGCCATAGTGAGAGGAAACGTTCGTTACCCTTGTCCTGGGATTTCCAAATACCCTACCAAGCATACGGAGGTACATGATCACAACCGGGCCCTGATACCGATCAAGATTCGACATGTGAAAGCCAAATTAGGAGTGACGAGGCTGAGAGCCGTCGTCAGCCGGGCCCGCAAGGCTGGGGACCCTAGCGGAAGACAGGTCCGAAACAACTCCTCTCCAATCAGCTGGTTCCGTTGGGGAAAAGGCAACCAAAGTCTCTTGAGTTTTCGGAAAGTCCCACATCTAGTCGTTATCTGCGGGGCATGTTCCCCTGAAAATGGAGGAAATGCAGAGACTCCACGAGGAGGAAACTTGCTTCTGCAACAGCCAAGTGAAATTCTCTGAAGAAGTGGGATTTTATTGCCTCAGAAACCCACCATACTCGTAGCTATATCCTAGTTGCAACAAAAAATTCGCAACAACTTGCCCCTGGACACAAATTTTCGATTCGAGTACTCTCCGCAAAATCCACATGCAGGTCTGGAAGTACCTGCGAGATTTCTTCCAACGAGTAAGATCCTCAGTATGGGACGCACGTTCTGCTAAATGCGGCTCCTTCCATAGATTGCATAGAGTTCGGACCATTTGGCACAAGGCACTGATTCAAGGAATTTCTAGAATAGTCTGCGCAGAAACAGACTCCCCGTGCGCGGGCCCCAAAGCGCAAGCCAAAATTAGCAACGAAACTAGTACTACAAGACTAGTTGCGTTTTCAAAGAATGGTGCAGAAACTGATTTACGTCTATGACGCTGTCAGAAAGACGATCATACTAGTCAAGGCCAACACAAAGAAGTCCTAGAACTGAGGCAAAGGCATATTCAAAGACCAAGCATCAATGCTTTCCAATCGGAATACCCCTCAGGTAAAGTTCAAGGTGGACCTTCCTCGTTGTTGGTCAACTCCAGATTTGTCAAGATGTCCCCATACGGTCCTGCTCTTGATTGGGCTTGTTCTACATCTGCCTGCATGGATTCCCTATCGGAATCCTGGCTGGTATTTGAGCAGTAGTTTCACAATACTAGACAGCTGCAGCGAATCGGGCAAGTGGTAGACTAATGACTCGGAATATACTTTGCGATATGATTCGAGATACAATTCGACTTAAGTATGTGAGATATGATTGCACATGTGCAGATACAATTCAAGATGTGAACCAGCAATGACACGAGAAATAATCTGAGCCCTTCCTGACAGCTATTATTCGACGAGTGTTGATCATGCGATGCGAGGTGATCATGTTCCTACGGTTACTGCACGATATACTTTGCGATATAGTTGGAGATTCAGTTCAAGCAAGCTGCTCGAGACTCACGTCATCTTTGCGTAGGCAGGACCGAAAGAGGACATGGCAGTCCAAGTTGAGCGCAGATGCAAGCCTTAAGGTTCCGGTGTCATCCGAGCCCTAGGTAACCAGACCGCTCTATCTGAAGTCATTCATTCTTGTGACCGGGGGCAGCGTTGGGTTTCAACAGACACTTGTGTACTATAGTAGCGACAAGCTATTACCAGTACAAGTAACATGTTCACTGACTATCCAAATCGATTAAAATGGAGAAACCAGCAACCCAAGTCGATCTTCACCCACGAGCCGATACACGTAGTGTCCCCACCACATATCATTAACCTCTACTCCTTGCCCGCAAGACTCCAGGAGATGGCTCGATGCAATGTGCTGACTAGCTATCTTTGCCCCGGGAATCGCAGAGTAAATAGTCTCGTGTTTGAGGGATGTAGGAAACATCTTCCCTCTGAGCATGACACATGGCCATCGCGGCCCGCTGGATCCCACGGTCACGCAGTCCACTGAAAGCCCAGCCGGTTTCACTGAGACTTGACCAAACCATAGCCCACACCGGACCAAGGGGTGTTACACTACTAGTACACGCCGAGGACCCGTAGCGGGCCGAGAAAGCTTAGTGCAGGTGCTCCTGGGTTGGGTGACCGTCTCTCCTGACATGACTAGGCATAGACCTTAAGATATGGATCATATGGGTCCCGACGTCATGGAACCTGGAACTCAGCCTCTCCTTGCCGTTGGGGCCAGGCCCCCCTTCCCTTCGAGCTGATGAGGAAGCCGATAACGAGCCGGAAATAGCTACCAGTTTGTAAACAACCACGGGCGTGATTACCGTCTCAACAATTCGCTCTCGCATTCGTGTATCCCTCTCCTCCACCTCGAGCAACGCAGTCCGCGTACACACGACGAGGCAAGACCCTACGATTGGATTCAATAACGCAGAGACGAAGATGTACGGGGCCCAGGAGGCCGGAAGACAGGATCATGCGTTCCAGAAAGAAGCCGCAAGAACTTTTTTTTGGGGGGGGGGCGGTTCTGAAAATGCAAACAGACAGAACAAACTTAACCCTAGACTCAACAACATTGAAAGCAGCCTTGTCCTCGCCGGATATGCCCTCCTCACCGCTTCAGGTGCTTCGCCACAAACTCCAGCGCAGCCTGGTACCCGTAGACGCCTAGTCCCGCAATGACCGCCACAGCCTTGTCGCTGAAGTAGCTGTGCTTCCGCCAAGCCTCCCTGGCGTGCACGTTTGACACGTGGACCTCCACAAAGGGGACCTCCACGCCCAGCAGCGCGTCCCTGATACTGGTAACGTGTCAGTCACATGCTACGCCAAGTACTGCTGAATCGAGGCATTCCGGAGGGGGCGGGGCGAGGCAGCACGAAATGGGTAACACTGCCAAGAGGGGGTGAGAGAAGGGAAGAAAGGGGGGCTACACATACGCTACACTCGTGTGCGTGTACGCTCCGGGGTTGATAATTATGGCCGAGACCTTTCCCGCCGTGTTCCGCTGGCCGTTGGGGCCGAAGCCTGCGGCCTCTTGGATGCGGTCCACTATGGCGCCCTCGTGGTTGGACTGGAAGGTCTCGAGGGTCACGCCCAGGGACTGGGCCTGGGATTCTGCCGTGGACACCACGTCGGCGAGCGTGGTCGAGCCGTAGATCTGGGGCTCGCGGGTCCCGAGCAGGTTCAGGTTTGGACCGTTGATGAGGAGGACGCGGGTTGCCATGATGAAAGTTGTTGATGCTGGTGATGTGGATACCTAGGGTAGTGATGGTAGGGACTATAAACTTAATTTCATATGAGAATAGGAACTAGGTTGATTTTTTTCTCTCTCTTGGAGACTGGCGTATATTTGAAGTGCAGGTTCAACAGCACACATTGATTGTAGAGAGTAATTCCGTGTTAGTGCTGCAGCTTTACGGCGCTACCGATGCCGGCTTTCATAATCGTTGTCCAACGCTGCTGCATATTGCTATGGGACACAGTTTAGGGCCACCTGGGCCGCCATCACCAACCGAGTCGGGGCCGTTGTTGCCGATGTCGTGCCTGATTCGAGCCGTGACGTCGACTCGGACTGGTAAAAACCCTAGGCCGAGTACAGGGCAGGGTCTGGAAGGAAGGGCGCGACCCGGGGCAAAAGGCTCTGCCGCGGCGGAAAAGACCTTATCCACTCGCTACGTCGCCAAGCGGTGCCGTGAAGCGTTGATCCGAGCATTCGGTCGTACGCGTGGAGAGAAGATATTATCCGATGGGACCTTGTCTGCACTCCCCATCCATACATAAATGAAAGACAGCTCGCTCTGCCTTGGGCGAGGTGCCATGGCGCATATCGAGAGAAAGTCGACTCTGAATTTCGGTGTGTTGTAGGCTACTTACTTAAGGTTTCCGTGGACGTAGGCGACGACTCAGGGGCTGACCACTTATCTATGAGGTCGTTACAGTGGGGTTACAGAGCGTCATACCGCTACAGCGGAAATAAACCGCTCGGTTGGCGGCGGCGTTGTAGGAGCGTTTGGCGGGGTCTAGGCGCTGAGTGAAAGAAAGTGAACAGTCATTGAGGCTGTCCTGTCTAGCCAGCTCTCACTACGTGCATGTGCGTTAGCTGCGCTGGCCTGCTTGTCCATCACCCTGATACGACTCTAGACATTGCATAGCGCCCTTCTCAACCTGTCTCCATAATCCAGAAATGGCTGCCCACATCAGTGACAAGGAACTGGACGAGATATACGCCTTTGCGGTCCAGCTTGGCAAAGATGCGGGCAAGATGCTCATGGACGCCGCGAGGCTGCGGATGGCAACCGGAGGAGCAGCCCACGAGTCTGTGGAGAAGGAGAACGCAGTCGATATCGTGACCAAGACGGATACAGGTAACTTTCCTTGATACCTCCCTGGCCTGTCTGTCGTCCCATTGGCTCACAACGGGCCCGCATTAGACGTCGAGGCGTTCATACACAGCTCGATATCAAAGAAATATCCAACCCACAAGTGAGTCACTCATGACTGCTCGCTGATACGGTATATACCAAGGTACTCAACATAGCCCACAGATTCATCGGGGAGGAGACTTATTCCGCCGGGTCGACAAAGGAATACCTCATCAATGATGAGCCGACCTGGTGCGTCGACCCGCTGGACGGCACCGTCAACTACACGCACCTCTTCCCCATGTTCTGCGTCTCCATCGCCTTTATCGTCGGTGGTAGGCCCGTGATAGGCGTCATCCACGCGCCGTTCCTGGGCCAGCTCTTCACGTCGTGCCGCGGCCGCGGGGCCTTCCTCAACGAGGCGCAGCGGCTGCCCCTGGTGCCCGGCGTGCCCATCCCGGCCAACGCGCCCAAGGGGTGCGTCTTCAGCTGCGAGTGGGGCAAGGACAGGCGGGACCCGGACTCGGGCGAGGGCAACCTGGGCAGGAAGCTCGAGAGCTTCACCAACATGGCCGTCGAGGTCGGCGGCCGGGGGGGCAAGGGCGGCATGGTGCACGGGGTGCGGAGCCTCGGCAGCGCCACCCTGGACCTGGCGTACACGGCGATGGGGTCCTTTGACATCTGGTGGGAGGCCGGCTGCTGGGAGTGGGACGTCGCGGCCGGCATAGCTATCCTCGACGAGGCCGGCGGCCTTGTCACCACGGCAAACCCGCCCGAGAACCCGGCCACCGCCGACGTCCCCGAGGTGAGGCTGGGAAGCCGGCTGTACCTCGCCATAAGACCGGCTGGCGCCTCTCCCACAGAAACTGCGCGAGGCGGCCAGGAAAGGCTTGTGAGAGAAGTGTGGAGACGGGTCAGGGGCCTCGATTATTCTCGACCGGGGGCTTGATTTCGAGTGGCTGTAGACAGAAGACCGGAGGCATCCAGGATATCAGCATAGAGTTGGAAGCTTCTGGGCCCGTCTTGTCATTACGACCAGGCCCATGTCTTGATACATGTCTATGAGCAGAGTTGCCATCTTGGTCTCCATGTGGCGTGTATGTCCTTTAGTCCCCTTAATATACAGGTAGGCTTTTGTAATTCGACACAGCGTCGAGACCTGGCCCGTGGAAACGGCTTTTGGTGGGTATCATGCCGACTTTTTCAAACTTTCTGGCGTCCTAATCTAGACCAGGGAAGGCTTCGCCTTGTGCTTGGCCCTTTTTACCTCCTTTCCTCTTCTTCTTCTTCGGCCTAGGACGATCGCTATCACTGCTGTCGTCACTGTCATCGGAATCATCATCACCATCGCTGTCGGCCGCTCGCTTGCCATTGCCATTGCCATTCGCGCCGTCCTCTTCGCTGGATTCGTCATCCTCGCTGCCTGCGCCGTCGGCTTCTGCCCACACTTTCACCACCCGTCCACCGCCACTGATCATGCGCCCCTCACAGTCGAAATTGACAGCCACGACTCCCTCGATATCGTCGTGCCTCATGACGGCCTGGGTCTCGCGTGCCTTGAGGTCCACAATCGCAAGGCTGCCGTCGCCCACGCCCACGGCGACCTTCTTGCCCCAGCCAAGCTCGTCTGGCAGGCGCGCAATGCAGTCCAGACTCTCTCCGTCCTTCTTGTTGCGCCCACCTGCGACGTAGATGCGCTCTTGTTGATCATCCCACGATCCCCGGTCCCAAATCGTGAGCACGCCCGAGCCGGTGCCCACCGCCACCACAGCATTGCTCCGCAGCTTCTTGGGGCCCAGGCCGGAAGGGATGAGCTCCGCGCACAGCAGCTCATCCTCCTGGTCCTCGCTCCTTGTGATGATGCCACTCCTGATGTCGGTCACCGCCACCGTTGTTCCTCCGGTCGAGACCCACTGCCGTGGTACACCAGAAGTCGACTCTGCGCTGGGCGGTAAGGGCGTGATGCTGGTGACGTAGTCGTCGTGCGGGAAGTGTTTGCGGACAGGCTGGGCACCAATCGAGCCGAGCGGGTCTTTCGAATTGGGGTCCTTCTCGGCGCGCAGCTTGTCGCGGAGGTCGTAGATGTACAGTGCGCCGCTATCGGTACCGATGAGGAGGTTCTGGGGGCTCAGGACGCGCATGATGGCAGGGTCGTCGGCGGAGGAACCGCGGGGTGGGATGTTGATTTTGGATATGACCTTGCCCGTCTCGGGGGAGAAGTGCTTGACTATCGAGTCAGTGCCGGCGGAGTAGAGCGCTATTGCGGACAGTAGTGTCAGCCGTTGGGATCCCAGGCATATATCCCCCCTGGATTTGAGGTTGAGCGCAGACGTACACTGCCCATCATAGCTGTAGGCCAAGCTGCGACAGCTCCCCTTGTGCCGCCGCGTGCTCCACACGCTCCTGATCAGGCCCTTGCCGCTCGTGATGCTGCTGTTCTCGTCGAAATTTTCATCGGAATCATTGTCCGAGGAAGGGATCCGGAACGTCTCGACATGGCCGCTCGAGAGACCGACGGTCAGGACGGGCTCGGTGGGGTGGACGGCCTGGGTGAACAGGTCCGAGGTCAGCGGGAGGGTGCAGAGATTCTCAAACATGTTGTGTAGATGATTGGGTCAAGATCAATCGAGCTCAATGGACACGGTCCATCACCTGTGCCTCCTCAACAAGCCATGCAGCAAGGTGGAGGGTGTGTTTGGATCTGGACGTTCGTAACATTGACCCCAATCCGAGTCAAGAAATTGAAGATTTTCAAGATTCTACGAGGCAGCTCCGGTCAGTGCACTAAAAGCCGAACGAGGGGGACGGCCCGCTTCGGTGTGCAGGCATGTTGTACCAAAGTACCTTCATTTATTAGGTACCTAGGTACCTACATAAGTACCGGCAGTTACTTTCCAAAAGACGAGACGATTTCAAGCAGCGCACCAGCGACGTGCCCTTCCTCTTTCTTCTTCTTCTTTGTTTCATTTTTTTTCTCTTCTTATCTTTTTTCCCTCACGGAAATAGCATCACTTTGATGAATCAGTGCACAGATCCATAAGGAAGTCTCAGAATCTGCGAGACATAAGCCGTTGCAACCCCAAGCCCTTACAGTACCTAGGTAGTCTTTCGACACGATCAAGCCAAACCCGGAGACCTAGGCATGATGACGATCGAAAGTTGGAATCGAAATGTTCGAGTTCAAGAGTTAGATGTCTAGAGAGGCGAATCTGGCCGTAAATACTGATATTGTGGGTAAAGAGAACCAAGACCTGGAAATTCTGGGGCGATAGTCACTGGCCACTTTCTGTAGATCAAAAGCTTACATTGGGAGAAAGGGTAAGTGATCTACTAAGTTTGGGAATCGAAGGTGGTCTCACTTTGGGCTAGCCTTTCCAACATAGACTAATTGGAGTGACTACAACCACTAGAGAATGTGTTATGGAATGCCCTCTTTGGTGTTGCTGTTGCAAGGGGAACCGGCCCCGGAGGCACTCCTCAACTTGAAAGCCGTCATTGATCACAAGTAACTTCGGTTTCAATTATTGCGATCGAGAGCACACAGTCCTCGAGAATCAGATGGTGCTACATATCCATATGGAACAGCACCCTGGTCCTCGTGATCACCGTCCCCCGGGCACCGTCCGTATAATCGAATGTATGGTTCTTTCCAAGCTTTATGCCTCAGTACGTGATTGACTAGCTATTGCGAGAAATACATGCGGGGCTTAGCAGCCTATGAGCTTTGAGTATCTCTCACAAGCCTCACAAAAGGTGCAGCAACGCTCCCCACATCACTATTGTAGGGGATACTGGTTACAACTCGTCCCTCTCAGCCCGGTCCTCAACTTTGACCGCTTCTATCAGGGATCTCAGACGAGTGAAGTCTGGCGCATCCTCTCCCAGCCCCCAAGCAAATGTACCTCGTATGTTCAACTCTTTGCTCAACTGCTTGACTTTCCTGTTGATGCTGTGGGGGTCATCGAACGTCCACCAGAGGGCCTCCTCCGAGTCATAGTAGTACGTCGCTCCTTCGTCATCATCATACTGGCGATTCAATAGTGCCCGCTGGAAGGAGCTTTTCATTTCGTCGGGGACCTCGTCGTGCCAAGAGAACGCGCCCGCCCGTCCGAGGTCTCCGCCAGTGACCGGGTCCTCCAGGAGCAACGTCTTGCAGCCGATGGGCGTCCTTGCGCGGTCGCAGTCTTCTTTGTCTACCTTGAACCACTTGATGTAGAAACCAAGCCCAAGGTTGATTTTCTCGGGCGGTAATCCGTCAGCAATGTATCTCATGATGGTGTTGCGACTGCCTGAGATGCTTGAGTGGTGCTTCGTGATGTCGTCTCGACGATTCATCAGGTCGTATGTCATGACGTTCAGGAAGTCCAGATGGGCTTCAATATGCACGACGTTTCTGCCGAACGCAATCATATCTCTCTCGATGCCTGGAACAGCAGCTGTGATCAACTTGAAGGGGCCCAATGCGGAGCGAAGCTCGCCGAGCAAGAGTGGGTAGGCTTTTATTTCCCACTCTTTCTCCGAGTTGGGCACTTCCTTGTAGTCTTCGCCGTTCCCGCCCGGGTACTCCCAGTCGATGTCGACGCCTAGAGAGCAGTCTTTCAGTTTCTACAATCACTCGAGCACATCTCGGAAGATCAGAAGGCGATTTAACTTACCGTCAGCACCAGTGGCTTCTACCATCCGGGCCACGTTGCGGGCAAACATCTCTCGCGTGGTGTCATTTTGAGCCGCAACGGAGAAGTCCGTATCTCCCCAGCCGCCGATGGCCACCAAGATCTTGGTTCCAGAAGCGAAGATGTCACGTGCCGAGCTCACGCTTCGATCACTGGGCCACTCAGTGCGGCTCGAGTCCAGAAAGAGACCCGACCGCATGAAGGCAAGGGCAACATGTGTGATCGGGTTGATCAGGGCCTCGTCACTCGGCATTACATCATGTTGTCTGCCGTAGCCGTCAGTGGGTGTCTCTCAAGAAATGTGAACGGAAAAGTCTAGTCGGCACCCAGTGAGATACATGAGGCAGATGGTATCTCTGTCGCTGGCGGCGCTGCAGGTGATGAGACCAGCCACCAGCCATATCAGCGCCACTCTAATGCGGCGAGCCTGGGAGTGCATGGTCCCAGTCCACCGACGATCAGTTTATACAATGAACACAGAGACCGCAGAAGTGGGGCTGCATCTACGTTTGACAGGAGGAGGTTGATGCAGCTTGAAGAAAAGAAGGCGAAGTCGGGTGGATGAGAGATCGACGTTGTGCTTTCCCCAACAAGCTCAGACCCCCGGCACGCACCACATGCCCGCAACACATTCATCCCAGTTGAGTCAAGATAGTCTACAATGCTGGAAATCGGGATTCAGGCACATCCACCCCAAAGGATATATATGTGTCCTCAGGAGCTAGAGTATTACAACAGATAATTTAAAATCTATTTGATCGCTCAATGACGAGCCTCAGACCTCAAATCAACCCATTCGAATCATTTCATGATGTCACACGCAGACGCACAGCTGAACCACATTTTTTACTAGCCAAGGCTTCTTGGTGCAACTACAGAGCATTACTTGATCCTGGGGCCCTTTGATCGTATTCATGTATCATTCCCTCGATGAGCAATGCACCTATGATCCATAGCGACTGATGGTATTATTTCTGGCCTGGCCTCACGCAATTTCTAATAGTTCTCAGGCCTTTCGATAAGGGCTGCATCGCTCTAATCCCCAAATAAATCGTATGCCTAGAGATCTTACTGGGGTTTGAAATTCAGACTTCCTTCATTACCATGACAAGATACGGCATTTCAGAACCTGTTCGTAAACAGTGTGGGGATAGGCAAAAGCAGCTTGAAGATCCGACGACTGACGATGCCCACTTGGGCGATGTTCAAGGTTGTGATCGTGATTTAGAGAGTCTCTGGATCTTCCGGCCCGCCTCAATATCTCTCTGTCTGGTCAGTCCGTTAAAACAATCACAAGATGGCACAAAGATTGATACTCATGTGAGAATCACTGGTTATTCCAGGGACCAGGAAGATGCCGCGTCAAGAGTCTTCCCTGAAGCACCCGGGCCCGACTACACTACTTAGGTAGTGATTATGAACCCGAAGTGGCCAGTGTCGCCTTAAGAAGGCACTCAAAGTAATTTCAAAAATCATCGCATTGTTCACTCTCTACCTCGATCACTAACGACCAAAACTGTGAGCATGGAGCTGGCGCCGTGAAGGCAAGATGAAGCACACCCCACTGCGCTTCGCGTTGCCTTGGTCTGCCCATGCGGAAGTCATCGCGAAATTTCAGCATCCACCTAGCCTTGGTTGAGCTCTGAGAGGACATGGCAGTAGTGCCCGTACACCGGGTGTATCCGTCTTTGCTTCGAAGTGTCACCCGCACTAGACACCGCATCCCCACAGGCTCTGCCTCCGTGACAAGAGCCACTTTGAAGAATTGAAGAATTATCTTCCCAACGCACTTCCATAGGAATCTGCACTCCAATATTTCCATAATTCATTTCCCCCATCTGCCTAGAAATCGCGCGTTCAGCTCCCTCTCAAACCGCCACTCATCACGGCTGCCAACTCGACCTAAGACAGACATTGCACCAATGCACAATTGTCCTCAGGATGACTTCTGTATCCTTCTCAGTGTCTAATCAGTCAGACGTTGGACTAATCGTCCCACATTTGCAAACGGGAGGCTGCCTCGAGGTTGAACAATGTGTCCAATAATGAGCCGTCCAGTCCGGGTATTCCAATCCATGTTCTTCGAGTCGAATCCGGAGAGCTCCGTCAGGCGGTGACCGTGGGGATTACCGGGGCGGAATTTCCAGGGCACAAAGCTTGTGTTTTGCCGTGCGCCCAGTTCCTGTCGGACCAGGTCACCGGCGGCAAGCAACTTTGTGACCTCCCGTATAGGCATTGCTTGCCTACGCCTCTTCCGAATCAATCTCCTTGCGGACGAGGATATGCTCTTGTCCATGATGTACCACTTGCTGCAGACTTCCGAGTCCAGGCGCCTCGCCACTCGATCCAGCCCATCGCCTAGCACGCCAAAAGCCAAAAGGGACAGGGCGTATTTTCGGGACAGTCGGGACCAAGTGTAGTCATCGTAAGACCCATCCAATGACGGGATCCAGACCTTCTGCGGGCTGGTTTGTCCGACGCGACGGATGCGACCAATAGCACTGCGTATCGTCGGAATATTCTCAGGTAGCTCGAACATTATCATGTTGTGGCAATCTGCGTGAAGATCGACCCCATTCCCCAGAACGCGCACCGTGCTCAGAAGGAAGTCAAACCGCTTCGATGGACTGTTGAACTCATCGATGACCGCAGCCGCAACCTGCTCCCCATGTTTGGGCTTGCTTCTGATAGACAGAAACTTGAACTCGGCCATGGCGCACACTCCCTCGACAAACCATTGCGTCAAAGGATGGACGCAAAAAATGATGGTCTTTTCACTCTTCTGCCTCAGCTCCTCCAGTTTCACAAGTAGCCATCGAATTTTTGGAGACTGGCGAGTAAGATGTCTGATCATGTCCGCTCGCCCAGGAGGAGGTTGGACGGGTTCACCGTCGAGCCTGGTCATATTGTAATAGAAACTCATGCCAGCATCGGTGTCTGCGTGTATGAGATCGTCAAAATCCGGGAGTATCGTCGCGCTCTCTGGGCCAGTAGAAAGTGGGTAAATACCCTGAACATCAGCCAAGCCAATATCAGCTGTAATTTGGCTCAAGGAAGTGTCAAAGAAGTTATTAAACCCAGCCAAGGGTATCTCGTTCCTGTTGATGACACGGGCCGCAGTAGTAGCCTCTGCTTTGGCGCTGCTGTCGAAGATCTGTTCGAACCATCCTTCTGCCGGTTTGTAGTACTGCTTCTCTTCGTGCTCCGTCATCTGTAGCTGGACTGTTCGAACTGAAACTGGCGGCAAGCCAACGACTTTGAAGATTGTGGAGGACTCGCCGCTCGGCAGCTCGACGATTGATTCGCCGCTACGGCGCAACAGGCATATATGAAAGACGGATCCCAGGACTCTGCGGGAAAATTCGGGACCAAATCCAAGATGGTGTCCTAACCATCTGTATGCATGTGGGTTGAGGCGCCACAAGTGCAGACCAGTTCTCAGTGCTCTCTCATACTCAGGCGAGGCATTATGCGGGACGTAATTTCCCGAACCTGTATCTTTGAAGGCATCGAAATCCTGGTCAAACATTCTCAAGAACATCTCAAGTCTCTTTAGTCTCGCAAGCTCTGCATTTCGCGGCCAGTTGATTTGCCAAGTGTTGGACTTGTAAAGAGCGAACAAGAGACCACGAACGTCTGATATCTTATTTCCAATTGGACTTGCTGTGAGAAGAAAGTTGATTTCTGCGTCGAGCAAATAAGTCGCCTGTGCTCTCCGGGATGTTGGATGTTTGATCACGTGTGCTTCATCAGCGATGAGAGTTCCGATCATTGCCGGATTGAAGTTAAGGTCGTAGAGCTCAGGCTTTTGTGACACCTCCAAGGCCTCTATGTGTTCATGCTTGAGCGTGGATCCCTTCAAAGACAACTCTTTCTCACGGATGTTTTCCTTCTCCATTTCGACGAGGAACTCCTGGTTCGAAAGCTCCCTGTAGGTAGAGATGATGACGGTTCGGCTTGTCTGAGGATCGGAAGGATTCAAAGAGCCTAGAAATTCAGCGAGGGCTGATGGATTCGGAGGATCGATCTTCTGGCTATGTTGGCCCTTCGGCAGCGAGTCACTGCAGATATGAAGAGTCAAAAGACTAGAAAAGTATTTCGCGTGAGTCTCCTGCCACCCTCGGAGGGCTTGGCGAGGACAAAGAATGATGCTTGCTTTATGTGCGCCGAAATCAGGCTGAGATTCCCTCCTCTCAGATATGAAAAAGACTGTTGCAAGAGCCTCAATGGACTTTCCTGTGCCGTAGTCGTTGGCGTTGATGAGACCTTTCAGCATTCCCTCGGCCGTCTTCACCATGAGCGCAACATTCTGAACCTGATCGATTCTGAGTTCTAGTGGCGATTTCGGGGAGACTCTTGACGGCTCTAAGTTGATACCGAGGAATGTGGCAGCATCCTTAGGGCTATCAACTGGCATGCAGAACTTGGTCGCATGCACAGAATCCGAGTCGACTCCCGCTTGCTGTGCTTCGTCTTCTGCGTCGCAACTCTGCAATCCGGATACGTCACTCGATTCAGAAGTATCACTCAATCCTTCCAATTCTTTCATCAGTCGTCTGCGTTCATCCGGAAGCATGGTTTCTCGAGAATCATGACCTTTCTTCTTGAGTTCCTCGGAAAAGAAGCCAGTGTTGTTGCCATGTGTGCTGAGTCTCTGCACACTGTCCATCCACTTGCTATGGGTTCCAGAAACTCGAACGCTTTTGCGGGGATGATTCCTCCCGAATTTATTCTCAGATGCTGCTGAAGTAGCTTCAGCATCCGTCTGTTCAGCTTCAGGCGCAGCATCGGAAGGGCCGTCATCCTGTTGCTGCTTCTGTCTTTTGCTTGATTGTGCTTCTTCTGCCTGAGGCGACACCGATCGTTTCGAGCTTTGGTCCGCTGAAGACATATTGCTGGTGGGTAATAGAACAGGAGAGTGGATGACAGAAAAATGAAGAGGCGGAGAGGTTGCTGAGATCCCACGTGGTGCCACCCACGACCATAAGCTTGCAACTGTGATGCAGAGCCAGCTACGTCCAGATCGTGGACTGAAAGTGCTCAACGGTGTAGAACTTGGAGGACAGTTGTCTTCATCTTCCAAGACCAGAGGCTCTGACCGGAAAGAAGGCGCAGCAAAGGGCTGATTTTGTTGGAAGAAAACCTTGCTGTATGTCTGAATCTTTATGGGGAAGGCACAAATATCTGCGTCAGTAAAAGTTGCTGAAAGCTGGTACGCGACTTCCACCTGCACCTGGAGAAGTTTTGTGAATGGTTATGCTCAGTAAAACGAGCAGAGATGTCCACGAGAGAGCTGAGTTACGATCCTGTCTAACGTAACCTGAGTAGGGAAGAAGGAAAGCGGAGCGTGTATTAACTCTTGAATGGCTCGCGAGGCGGTGTCACACCGAGCCTCGACGTTCGCCTGAGACGATCCTGATGTTCGCACTCGAATCGCTGGGTGGACAAGGTAGAGAAATGTTTGATGTTGGATTGGAAGTTTGTGGAAGGGAGAGAAGGTTATCGATGAGTAACAGTAAGGAGACGAGAAGAGCTTGAGAAGAGAGGTGTATTCCAACAAGTAGGGACGGATAGGTCAATCAAAGCAGGCGCGTGGGTTTTGTGCAGCCACAAGGGAAGAACGATGTCCGAACCAGTCCAACTGCAGTAAGTTTGAGAGGAAGGCACACGCTGTGGTGAAATAGATTTTCGAAGTGATCTCACCCGCGGAAGTTCGAAGCTGCGAAAAGCTCGTGAGCTCGAAACCGGTGTGACAGCGTATTTGAAATTCTTGCCAGAACGAGAACTTTGGGTTTTGAAGAACGCACTCTGCGATGTTTCAGGAGATTGATCCAAAGGAGATGCTCTCAGGAGGGAACAAGAGCGCGGGTAGTTCGTTGGAGGAAGTTTGGCGGATCACGATGTCCGTGTCAAGATGTGGGCCGCGTGTGTGGAAGTTAAACCTTATGTATGGATGTATGGATGTCGACATCAAGACCACAAAGAAGGCGTATGATGTTAAGGTCATAGCTCTAATGGGTACGGGTACGCAGGTGGGAGCCCGGCTGGGTTGGGTGAGGCATGGGAATACCAAGGAGTTCAGCAGATAGGAAACAGGCATGGGAATCGAGGACGTATTGCTCGCGATCGTGATTTCCGTCAGCCTTTGAAGCTGGAAGGTACTTAAAATGAGGTTGCTAGACTCTCTTCTTTCCTGGATACGAGCAGTCGCAAGTAGGTATGTAGCCACATCACGTCTCACGGAACATTCAGATATGTTTGATACCACTGACATACAGGTCACGAGAATCAGCCAGGCACTCATAGCTTATGCACGTCCCTGGACCTGTGCTCTAGACACGACACATCTTAAAAGCTATCACATTTTTCTAATTTTGTGTTTATTCAACTTGGTTAATGTTCTTTAGGGCGACATGATATTATAACTTATAGTAGATATTTTAAATATAATATCCCCTTACCCGATTTAAGCTACCCCTAGTTCCGGGCTACCGCCACCTATATTATAACTACCCTTCTTATCCTTAATTACCTATTACAATAATATATAATCCCTTTTTTATTAATATTAAAAAATCTACTAACTTATTATTATTTATAAATACTTTACTAGCTTTAATTTAAGCTTATTTAATAACCTTAAGATTTATAAAAGCCTTATTAAGGTTAATTTAAACCTTTTTTTATAACCTTTTTAACGGCCTTAATTTAAGCTATTAATTTCTAAATTTTTTATAAGAATATTAATAAATTAAAATCTTTTTAGTTTTAGCTTTTTAAATTTTTTTTAAATAATTAGTATTATATAGGGCTTAAATATTTATAATAAATATAATATATTATTAAACTTTTTAACTTTTATAATTATATAAATATTTAAAAATTAAAGTTTAAAAGCTATAAAAAATATTAAGGTATATAGAATTAACTATTAAAATTATTATAATTATTAAATTTTAATAATTTATATTTATTTTAATAGTTTTTTATAATAAAATAATTTTTAAATACCTATACCCTATTTAATAGCTAAAAATCTACCGCTTATTATTTAAAATATATATTTTCTATTATTAATACCTTAACTTAAGCCTTATAATAATAATAAAGAAATCTTTTTTTATTATTATTATTAATAAATTATATTACTTTAATAAATAAAGGTATTTCCGGAAAGCCGCTTTTAATAATATAAAAACCTTAATATTAAATAGCTATAGAAAATATAATATATATATTAATAAAAAAATAATATATATATAATATAAGAAGTATTTTTATATAAAATTAATTATTATATATATATAGTGCCTATTAATTATAAAAAAGCGTTATTTAAAAGGGTTTTTTAAAATAATTAATAGAAAAAATATTTTTTAAAGCTATTTAATAATAATTCTTTTCTTTATTTATTTTTTTTTAAATAGTAAATTATTAGCTATTATAATCTTTAAAAATAATAAAAAACTATTACTATTATAGCGTTAATTTCTTAAAAATAATAAAAGAAATTAGCTATTTACTTATAATAGATATATACTTTATAAAAAAGGTTTATATTTATAAATTATAATTTAATTATAAAAGATTATTACCTTTAAAATAGTTAAAGATAAGGTTATTTTTTAACTTTACTTTTATTATTTTACCCTTATTAGTATTTTAGCAATTAATTTATCTAATTACCTTTATAAAAAGTAATTTATAAAGGTTAAATTAATATTTTATATTTACTTTTATAGCTATTCTAAGTTTTTTCGCCTTAATACGCTAATTTTTATATATTTAAAGCTTAAAGTAATAAAGAAGAAAGGCCTTTATTTATTTTCTTTTAAAAGAAAGATAATTGCCGTTAAAAAAGGTAAATTTAGCTATTAAAGCCTTTATTTTATACCGGGTTAATATTAGCTTAAAGATATTTTAATTAATAATAAATTAAGCTAATTAATTCTTTTAATAATTAAAAAAAAACCTTTAAGGGTTAGCAGCTATATAACAGCTTTTTATATTAATAAGGCGGTATTAAAGTATATTATATAGGGTATATTAGATTTTAGAAGCCTTTTATTAAGATATCTTATCCCTTATTGCTATAAGGGCGTTAAATACCTTATTTTTAAAATAAGGTTTTATAATAATTAGATTAATATTTAAAAGAAGTTTAGTAATTAAAAAAAAATCCTTTATAAAGATATTCGAGTGTTTATATAGGGTGGGTTTAGATGTATATATATGTGTATACGGGTGTGGGGTGGCCCGGAACCGGGGGTGGCCTAAATCGGGTGAGGGGATGTTATCGAGACCATAAGCATTGCTGCCATCCGATGAGAAGTATCTTATTGTGCTGGATGTTTTGCAGTAGCAGTCGCCTCGTTGTGTGTGGCTCCTGACAACATCACGTACCTCAGATATGTATGGACCACTTGAATTAGAAGTTCGTCACGTCAGGTCTTTCATATCGCAACAAAAGAGGGCGATTGTCATTTACGGAGTTTCAGGCGATCAAGGGCATGCAAAGGTGTGCTCGTTGACGGGCTCCCATAGTTGATGAAAGAAGGTGCCATGTAGTGACAGACACTCGGAACATAGATCGGAAAGTTATACGGATTGAATTGGGGATATTTAAGTCTACGATGGCTCCACGGATGGAGTCATTTCTAGGATTCTCTGCTTACGTCCATGGAGACCAGTCTGGAACTTGTAGTCTTTCAGGAAATTCGAATACCCAAGAGCCTGGCTCAAGGCACAGAATAAAAGAGTGAGGCGCAAGTTCCTACGAATAGATGATGTTGAGGAAATCAGCTAGAAAGAATAAAATCTGTACGCGGCGCTGCCACTGAATAGAGGCTCAAAAGCTTCTACACATGTGATCTCCGACAAGGACAGTGTGCATGACTAACATGCTTCGTAGGAGCATTTACTAAGAATTGCCGGATTGGTGCTTGTGTCTCGGATCAGATTTGAGTGGAAACTGAGCTTAAGTACTAAGTAGGTTTTGGAACCCACTCGCCGTAGAATAACTCTGGTGAGGAGTGGTGATAGTGATCCACTGGCGGTGGTTTATCAAGATCAGAGTTGTACAGGGGGTGCCCCACCTTCGGAACGCCCGTACCTTCGGAACGCCCAAATTAGCTAACAGCCATACAAATAAGATAACTTCACTTATAGATTCTTTAATAACCACTATTTAATAAAATAGGGATAAACTTTATATATAAACTTAATCTATTTATTTAAATAACCTATATTATAAATAGTTAATATTTAATTTATAAGAGATAATATTTAGCTTTAAAGAAAGGGTGTTTATTTCTCTATATTAAGGGCGTTAGTGCACAGACCACCTAAACCACCTTAGCTATAATTCTGGTGATAACTTTTATATTTAAGATATCTTTATCGGTATATTAATATATTATATATAGAATATATTATATAATAGCCCTTAAATTCTTATATAAAATGGTACTAAATATATCTATATTAGCAATATAGAACGGATAAGCATTTTAATTTAAATAGTTAGTATATTAACTCTTTTAATATAGGGAAATAAATACCCCCTTTTTAAAGCTAAATATCTATTAGCGATATTTATTTTTTTTAATTTTAAGGTATAAATATAAATAATATTTATAAGGAAGAATAAGTAGTTTAATTTTTTTTATTTATTTATATAGGTTAGAAATAGGAAATATAATATAAACACACTTAATTTGTGTGGCTGTTAGCCACTTTCTGCGTTCCGAAGGTACGGGCGTTCCGAAGGTGGGGCACCCCCTGTAAATAGCCAAGGACCCATGACTGTGGCAAAATGTACCGTAACACGTGAATCACTACGGCGTGTGCGGTACTCTACGCACCCTGGACAAACTTGAGTCGATTCCTGCCGATGCTTTTCGGATCCTCAGCTCTCTAGCACTTTTCAGACCCTTGGGCCGCTGATCGAGTCAACAGAGTTCACATAGTAATTGATTCATACTGGGGTCCTTTTCAGTACATTGTAACAGACATGTGCCACGAGTCTCAGACCAAGCTTTATGAGTTACTATGCACAATGCCGGTAAAATAAGGCGTCCTGAAGGCATTTGACAAGACAAGACTGTGGCCGCCCAGCGAGGCTTAGGATCCTGGAAGGGCTCGAATACTTCATAGTGCACTTTAAACCTGTTGGATTCTCCGGCTGTTGGAATTAGAAGGGGAGTCACGAAATGAGCGAAGTTATCCCCGTGGAAAATGTCATGAAGCTTGGAGAGTGAGCACCCGTCACATAAAGAGTGTATTTAAATTTATTCAGTTCAGGGTCACACTCAGTCTTCGAGCTTTCGCAAGTGCGTCAGAAAGTCTGCCGCTTGTCATCCAAGTATAATAGATATTGCTACATCACATAGGTGTGGCCAATTCTCAATCCCAGACACTACCTGAAAACGCCGATCTATCCAGACCCAAGAAAGCAAAAAAAAAAAAAAATCAATCTCCCTGTTATGCATGTTATTTCCAATTTTGTGAGACCCCAAGCGGAGGTGCAGCTCAGCCACACCGTGTGGAAAATGATTCCCAATGCTCCTTCTCCTTTCTCATCGTCTAAATATACGAAGTAGGACTCTCAGCCTCTCCTCTGAATCGGCCATTGTCGTACGGCATCGGAGGCGGTGGCGTCGTGTAAGTTTGACCCTGTCCATCCTGGCCGATAACGCTGCCTTGCGCCCACCAACCGGACATGCGCTCACGCAACGTCCTCCGGTTGCCATTTTGTGTGAAGGGCGTCACCGGCGGGCCTTGCTCAAGGTCCTCGTGATAACTGTAACGCTCTGATGGCGAGGGACCGGACTGAGGAGGCAGTTCCATGTCGTCGAAGGTCTGTGGGCCCTTGGGACCAGAGCCTCGTTGATCGTGTGACTCGTAGTCATCGTCTTCGTAGGAATTCTCGTACTCCTCCTCGGGGGAGATGGCACGCTCAACGTCATAGTTTTGGTCGTACACGCGCTGTTCAGCCTGGTCGTGGCCGTTCTCCTCTGAAGGCGGAGTCGGCAGCCGCCGAGGAGATAACGGGCTGGCGGGAATGGGGCTCAATTGCTGAGACATCGTGGACAGCCTTGCTGACATCCTCGCGCTCCGCCTCTTTGCGAAGTCAGGAACTGGAGCCATGACAGGGACATCCAAAGCCTGTCCTTGTGCCATGTTCGGGGACTCGGCAAACAAGCCAGCGTTCGAAACTGGCGACTCTGGAGATAGAGCCATGTCGAAATCAACGCTCTGCCGATACAAATATGAGTAGCGGACTGGGTCCATAGGCTCCAGGTGCTCGTTTTGTGGGCTGTTCGCGTCCTGCTTCAGTGGCGTGCTAGGTGATGTGAGCATAGGTGAAAAGACCGCTGATTGTCGGTAGAGCTGAGATAGGCGGACGTCGTTGGTGCTATCGGGCTCCTCGGGTTGTTCGTGTAGCGCCGCTTCTTGCTCTAGCTCCCGGTCATTTTCCAGGTCCTCGGGCGATTCCTCCATGCTTGAGGAGTCAATATCACGCTCGCAGTCCGAGCCAGTGGGTGAGCCCATGATTTCTGCCAGCCCTTCATCGTCGAGCCCGTCCTCTCCAATAGCCTCCTCTTCAACATCCTCCTCATCGATGTCATCTTCAAGACACGGGTCGTTGAGTTCTCTTTCCCCCTCCTCGTCGTCGTCTTCCTCGTCGCCATGCTCCTCCTGCTCCTCCTCCTCCTCCAACTCGCCCTCCTCCTCCGATACGCCCTCGCCCTCGCCTGCAAACTCGTCCTCCTCCTCTGATAGGCCCTCGCCCTCGCCTGCAAACTCTTCCTCGCCTGCAAACTCTTCCTCGCCTATAGACTCTTCCTCGCCTGCAAACTCTTCCTCGCCTGCAAACTCTTCCTCGCCTATAGACTCTTCCTCGCCTGGAAACTCTTCCTCGCCTGGAAACTCTTCCTCGCCTGAAAACTCTTCCTCGCCTGGAAACTCTTCCTCGCCTGGAAACTCTTCCTCGCCTGCAAACTCTTCCTCGCCTGCAAACTCTTCCTCGCCTGGAAACTCGTCCTCGCCTGCAAACTCTTCCTCACCTGGAAACTCTTCCTCGCCTGCAAACTCTTCCTTACCTGGAAACTCTTCCTCGCCTATAGACTCTTCCTCGCCTGGAAACTGGTCCTCGCCTGCAAACTCGTCCTCGCCTGCAAACTCGCCCTCGCCTGCAAACTCGTCCTCGCCTGCAAACTCGTCCTCGCCTGCAAACTCGCCCTCGTCCGCAAACTCGCGGTCCACATCTTCTGGGGCCTCATCAACATCGAACCCATCGGCATTAAACTCGTCTTGACCTTCAAGTTCAGGATCTATGTCTTGGTCTCCCATTGGCTCTTCCTCTGTCATAATCTCACCGGGATCCTCCTGTTCATCTTCGAAGCCCTCTGCAGCGAAGTCCTCCCCGCCCTCTTGGTCCCCCACAGGGTCTTCATTTGTCATAAATTCTTCAAGGTTCTCTTGACCTCCATCTTCGTCGAAAAACCCTCCGTCTGGCTCAAAATCATTGAATCCTGGTGACTCGCCATTTTGGTCGATGATAGGGCCACCATCCATAACATCGCCAGACCCGAGCGCTCTATCATCTTCCAGATTATCTTCAACTGTGAATCCCTCGCCACCTTCGCCGGGTAATTCTTCAGCGGAGTTCCATTCGACCTCAGGCTCTGGCCCCAGTTGGTCCATGCCATCAAATCCGTCTTGATCTCCGCTGAAGTCATCTGGCTCGCCTTGCAGGATCATCTCTTGGTCATCTTCGAGTATTGGAGGTTGGGCGAATTCAAGTTGTTCGGCGTCCATCTCATCGGCTTCCTCTCCTGGCCCACCAGCTGGGTCATCAAGGTCGCTTTCACCATCGAAATCGAGACCAGGCATGGACTGCTCTCCAGAACCTTCGGGAAATTCTTCGTAGCTGTCCGAAGGCTCATATTCATTGCTGTCCGCTGACATGTCCGCTTCAGGCCCCCCTTCTGACATGGGATCCATAGGATCATCAACAAAGCCATCATCGGCAAAGTTGCCACCAACGTCAGCAACCGAGTTGTCGCCGAAAGAGCCTGGCTCACCCCCAAAGTCATCGAGTGCGGGTTCAGGCTCAGAGAATCCTCCAGCTGGACATTGTTCGTTCCCGAGGTCGTTGAACGCTTCATCAGGTTCCGAGAATCCTCCGGCTGGATCTTGGTCGTTCCCGAGGTCGTTGAACGCTTCATCAGGCTCAGAGAATCCTCCAGCGGGATATTGTTCGTTCCCGAGGTCGTTGAACGCTTTATCAGGCTCCGAGAATCCTCCAGCTGGATCTTGGTCGTTCCTGAGGTCGTTGAACGCTTCATCAGGTTCCGAGAATCCTCCAGCCCCACCCGAATCACCTTCGAAATCGTTGGACGCGGGTGCAAGCTCAGAGAAATCTTCGACCAGGCCCGGGCTGCCACCAGAATCATCCATGGCTGGCGGCTCTTCAGACAGTCCCATATCGCGCGAGTCGGACTGAGCGGGTGACAAGGGCGGCGCTTCAACAATGCCCATATCCGCTCCCATAGGCTCAGCCTCGATGTCCAAGTCCGGTGGAGCAGCGTCTTCAGGCTGGACTGGCGACAATATACCCATATCAGGCTGTGAGAACGCTAGGCCATCCTGCTCAGGCATTGCTTCGAAGTCCTCCATCGGCGCGAATGATGACTGGGCGCCCATATCTGATTCATCAAAGTCGCCTGTGTCAGGCGATCCGAAGCCACCAGCGTCGTGAGGGCCAAAGTCATCCATGCCGGAGGACTCCATGGGAATTGGTGCAGCGTCCATTTCCATATCGGGTGAGGGCAAGGGTGGCATGCTGTTTTCCATATCGGAGTCATTTATGCCATCCAGAGATGGTGGATTGGCCGGGGCTACACAATTATCTCGCGTCAGTTCACAAATATCCTGAAGACGCAAAGCTGCAAGTTGGGACTTAGCCGACTCACCAAGGTAGTCTTGCTCGCCGAAGCTGTCCCCGCCGCCAATGGCCATGGGGGCAGCGTCAAAGTCGCTGTTGGAGGGGCGGTTTTTGTTCTGCTCGCCATCGACGCCGCCGTCCTTGTCAAAGAGCTTGCGCATCTTACCCTTGAGATCCAGTGGCGCGGGTTTCAGCTTCTCCGGCTCGTCGTCGGCGTACATTGGCTCATCCGCATACAGGGGAGAATCGTCGTCGAAGGACTTCCGCGGAGAGGCTACTGAGCCCCCAAAGATGGGAGAGTCGGTCCTTGTTGGGGTCGCTGGAAGGGAGCCCTCCATATCGCCAGACTGGCGCTGGTCCCACTCCTCCTCACCTAGCGATTGCGGAGACATGCCTTGGTGGTTGAACTCGTCGTTGAAAGGTGAGGTTTGGGAGCTGTTTCGATCCTTGTGCCTGCCCCATCCGAAGATACCCTGGCCTTTCTTGTCCTTCTTGCCCATCTCAGGCGACAAAGGGGATTCTAGTTGAGGTGACAGCGGCCGATCGTCGTGGTCGTTGAGCCCATCCAGTGAGGTTGGTGTCAAGTCTCCGTCCTTGTTCTTGCCAAAGCGCCCGAATAGTCCCTTGCCCTTCTTGTTCTTCTTGTCTGCTTCAAACGCGGAAGAAGATTCTGGGTGGGGAGAGGGTGGTCTGCCGTCGTAGTCTTCATCAACGGAGTGCGCGTCAAACTGGTCCGGCGTCTTCTCGCCAGGCAACACCGGTGAGCCTGGCTGTGACTGCCCTTGGAGAACAAGCAGGGCTGGTATCACCATTGAGTTGTTGCTTCCAGTCTGCTGCTCGTCCATCATGGCTGGAGACCCAGGCATAGAGCCTTCCTTGCCAGGCGATAGTGGCTCCGAGTTAGATTCTCTCCGTTTGTTCTTATCCTTGTCTTTGCTGAAGAGGCCCATGAATCCGGACGACTTCTCTCCCGAACCATTCTGTTCGAGCTGGCTTCCGGCTGAATCGAGCAGCATCGAGTCTCTGTCAGGAGAAACCAGTCCTGACTTGGATCCTCTTCGCTGCTTCTTATCTTTGCCAAACCTGCTGAACAGGCCAGTGTCTTTGTTCATTGATCCAGTAACACCATCATCTTCAGTTGAAAATGGCTCAAAGCCGGGAGAGAGAGCTGTAGAATCCCTCGAAGTTGGCGAGGCAGCCGGAGAGCCTGAATTGTTTTTCTTGCCTCTGCCTTTTCCGAACCCATTGAAAAGCCCGGTCTTCTTGCTGGAATCTTTCTCGCCGGCTAAGTTTCCCTCTGCCGACCATGGCTCCTGGGAGTATTCTTCCATCGTGGGCGACTGGCTAGGAGAGTCAGACTGGAGTTTGCTGTCCTTGTCCTTGTCCTTGCCTTTACCGAAGCTGAACAGGCCGTGCTTCTCTTCTGTAGATGACTTGGATCCGGCCCTGATCTTGTCCTTACCACGACCGAACAAGCCAGCAGTCTTCTTGTCACCCGAGTCCTTCTCCTCGAGGACATCGCCGGTTGACCAGGGTTCACCCAGGCCCGGCGGATGTGGGGCGTCGCTCAACAATAGTGGAGACCCACGCATAGAGCCCTGTGAACTACGTCGCTGCTTCTTATCCTTCTTGTCGCTGCTGAAGTCGAAGAAACCAGGCTTCTTGTCTTCAAAATCCTTGAGTTCTTTTCCAGGTGCCCAAGGCTCGTCATCTTTGAAGGTAGGTGAGCCCATGGGAGACAGCTGGTCCTTGCCACCGAAGATGCCGCCAAGGAATCCAGTCTTCGTGTCTTCCTTGAAGGCAGAGTCATCTTTCCTTTCGCCAGGGAGCTCACGAGACTTGTCCTTCGTTTTGTCCGTCTTCTGATCGTTCATCAAAGACACAGATGGTGCAGAATCAAAACGGCCATTCTCCTTGTCAGCAAATGAGCCTGGAGCGTCCTTGGGCCTGCGCCCGTGGACGTCTCTGCGGTTCATGTCTCGGTCCGAGGTGAATGCATTGTTAGAAAGAACTGGCGAGTTGAGCATGTCATCTGTGAAAAACGAATCTGAGAACCTCGCAGGAAGCTGTTCCTTGTTGCCCATATCCGGACGGGACGACGAAATGCTGTCCATTTCTCTTTCAATGTCGGCCAGCCTAGATGTGGGCGACAGCGGCTTCTCGCTGCCAATTGTTGGAGAGCCAGCGTTTCGTGAGACACCGTTCCTGTCCTGGCCCTTACTGAAAAGATCCTTCAGTTTGTTGGACTTCGGGCTAGCAGGGTTTTGTAATGAAGGAGGCATGCTTCCGAATTCTGCACCAAACGGTGAACGCGGTGACATATTTCCATCGAGAGGAGAGAGAGGCTGACGGGTCTGCTTCTTGTCTTTGCCGTGCTTGGCCATCTTGGACTTGGGACCGCTGGGCAAGCTTGCCATTTCAGATCCCACGTTTCGAGAGCTGGGCTGACTTGCTGAGAATTCATCAGAAGCCAGAGGAGGCCTCTCGTCATCCTTGGTGTCCAGCTTCAAGTCCGATCGCCCAGGCCTCAGCGAAGGAGGCAGCTGTGACTCTTGCGACAAGTCTAATGCCTCCATTCCGGGAGCTGGAGGAGCAGCAAAATTGCCATCACTGGGGCTAGAGGGCTTCTTCGTCGCTCCACGCGCGTTGGGTCTTGATGGTAGGCCTTTCCTCGGACCCGCAGACAGAGGAATCATGCCAGGCTTGTCCTTCGCGGACTCATCCACCAGATAGCGTTGCCCTTGCGGCATTCCGTCGGAGGGTCCGTCTGTGCGTGCAATAAGCTGCTCCGGCATGTCAGGCATTGGCGGCATTTGAACGTCGGTAGGGCCAAACCCGGTCATCCGTGACTTCCTATTTGCGGCCCGCCTTTGCTTGTCATCCAATTCTGGACCTGGCGGTATTGGTGTGCCGCCCGGACTTGGTAGCTTGCCGTCATCATTGTGGATCAACGGGTTTTGAGGGACTGGGGGCAGACCGTCTTGGCCAGGCATCAGTGGTGTCGTACCCAGCATCCGGGACTTTCTGTTTGTCTTCTTTTGCTCCTTGATCTCCGGAAGAATAGGCATCGTCAGGTCCTTCGGCTGGTCTTGAGTCGTGTCTCCAGAAGCTGCGTCCTTATTCGGCCCAGTGAGATTGTTGGCTGTCGAGGGCATGGGCAGCGATGGCTTCTGACCAGGACGCGCGGGAAATACCGAAACACGACCTCTTGCGGGCGGATCGGGAGGGAGGCGCGGCTGTTCGCCGCCTAGTTGTTCACCGCGCGAGGGGCGGATGTTTGGATCTCTGAGAGACTCAGGCAGGCTATCAACACCAGTGTAAAGAGGTGCAAGGTCCTTGGGTCCCCGGGACAAATCTCTATCCTGCTCGGCGGGCCGTACTTCATTTGGTTGAGAGAATGGAGCACGCCCGCGCTGATTAGGCTGCACAACCCCATCGGCAACCACATCAGATATGACAGACTGCTGCTTCTTGTCTGGTGGTAGCAGAGATGGTCTTTTCGCGGCAGTCCCGGCGGGTATGTTGGAAGCATCCACAGCTTCGGTTTGCTTCTTGTCCTTCTTACCTCTGGAGAACCAAGTCTTCCATCCGTTTGGCTTTTGAGGGCTCTCCGTAGCACTAGAGGGCGCAGGCGACGTTGCGTTTCTTGCACTCCATTGATCGTCGATCCTACCAGTGTTCATATCCCGTGAGGAAGTAGAAGTCCTTGCTATGTCTCTCGTTTGCTGATCTCGTGATGGTAAAGGAGGAGCTCGACCGCCGTGACTGTCGGACTTAACTCCCACCGGGAGAGGAGGCTGTCTCGCATCCACCGGACCTTGCTGGTCACGAGGATCCCGTGAACTGGAGCGTAGGTGACGAGGATCGGCAACCGAGTCACTGAAAGAAGCAGGAAGGTTGTTGGGAATTGGCTTTTCTTCTCGAGGGTTGAGGGGTGCCCTCGACTGGTCTGGCATATTTCGCTCTCGAGATGGAGAAGGCATTCTCGGCATAGGAGCAGCACTTGCGTCCTGAGCAGGCATACCGGGCTGAAATATGGACTGCCGGTCCTTGAGCCTGGGAGGCGGTCGTGTTGTGGATCTCGCGGCGTGGTTCCTTAGCGTTGGTGGCGGCAGTGCTGGCTCGCCAGCCGCAACAGGAGGCATTCGACGACTGTTCTGAGAGCCGCTATCTCCGAGGAACATCTCATCCTGCTTCTTTTCGGGGCCAGGGGTGCCTCGTAACTTTGATGGCGACGGAGGTCTTCCATTGCTCGGAGACGGCTGACGGCCGCGGCTCCCAGACCACCGTCCTCGCGATGACTGCGGTGACGGTGGCCTTCGAGAAGTCGTGGCATTCACATCCCTGGAAGACTCGTGCGATGTTCGAGCACCGGCAGCCAGAGCACTCGGGATATCACGTCTCTCGACTTCAGGCTTATGAGGCACTGCTCTTTCTCGATCACCCCGGGGGTTATGCCCAGCAGCCAGGGAGTTCGGGACTTCATGCTCAAGTGCTGGGCCACGTGATCTTTCACGTTCATCACGTATTTGAGGTTGCCTTGGTTCATTACGCATGGCGAGAGGTTCGCAGGGATTCCTCCCACCGGTGGCAACCACAGCTGGAACCTCAGGCTCAGTAGGTCTCTGGGGATGAAGAGGTCCGCCTCGTGCATTGAGATTGGCGGTGTTTTCGTGAGGCAGCTTCTCAGGATTAAGACCACCTAGCACAGCTGGCCCACCAGCCGTGCGTTTCGGTACTGGGCGCCCAAGATCATCAACCATTGGCTGCTGCCCGTTGGAAAGATTGCGATTGGCTGGCTGTGGAGGTGGAAGGCGACGTTGCTCATTATGCAGAGGCAAGCCACCCTTGAAATTTTTAGACATGCCAGGATGCTCACTGGATCGCGTGTCTTTAACGTCACGGATTGGTGGAGGCAGGCCTTGGCTGTTTTCGGGGCGACCTGGAGGGAGGACATCAAGCGCAAGTTTGCCAGATGGGTTCGGCTTTGTCTCGGCACCAGGAGGTCCCGGGCGACGTGGTGCCTCTGGAACCGGATGGTCTCTGACGTTAAGCTCTGCTTGATGTGCGGTGCGAGATGGTAAGCCCGCTCCTGCGTGGCGTCCGGTCTGAATCCCAGGTTGGCCCTTTTCAGCTGGTTGTGGCGCTTGCTTGTTCGAAGGAACGATCCCGGCTGCAGGAGTACCGGTTCCAAAGTCAGACTCGAGAGAGTTCCTCTGAGGGTGCAACCGATGAGGCTGCTTCACCGGGGGCTCTCCAGCCTTAGCTTTCGTCTCAAGCTCGCCCTTCTTTTCGGCGCGCGTCTTCCCACGTCCGGTAGCTTGCTCCGCGGCCTTGCTAAGCGGCGTATCCAGGTAACTTGCCTCAGCAGCACTCAAGACGCGGTTGGTCTGCTTTTCCACGCCCTTGGCTGGTGTGGCGGCGGTCTTCTTGCTTCTACCTGGCAGTTGAAGGCCGCGGGATACATCATACTGGTCTGGAATGTTGAGGGAAGCAAGGTTTTTTCGGTCTGCGGCGTTTATACCTTGTGTCGGGTTTGCAGGGCCCTTGATATTGGGCACAACAGGGCCGCGATCTTCTTTGTGGCTGTTAGGAAGGTCACGAGTTGATGATCCAGGAAGCAGTTCAGCACCCTTCTTGTCTTGCGTGGACTTAAGAGGATTCTTCACGTTGGAAAGAGAACTGCTTCCAGGTTTGTTGGAAGGCCTATCATTTGTGATAATTTCTTGCTCGCCATGCTTCAGTCGCTGCCCATTCCTGGAAAGAGGAAATGTTTGGCCAGGGATGAGACGATCCTTGAAGATGGTGTTAGTATACTACTTGTGAGGGTGAAGCAGGCCTGTCCATGGATGGCAGAGCTCGACTCACCGGTTCAATTAACCCAGTCTGCTTTCTCGCCAAGTTCTGGCCATCACGCCCAACAATGGGAGGAGCCTCAGGTTTGCGGATATCAGGGGGTGGTACGTATCCAGCAGCAGCGTTCTTCCCTGATGATTGGCCCGACTGAGCCATGCCAGGCCGCTGGAAGCCCATGTTTCGTTCGCCGTCTCGAGTGAGACTGCCGATGGCAGCACCAGCTGCCGGACGTTGATCCGGGCCAGCGGTGAGGTTCTTGCCCTTGATGTTTTGGTTTCCTTTGGGGTTGGTCAAGTTAGTAGTGTCAGGGGTATTCTTACCATTAATTGTAGCCGGCGGCACGCGCTGCATGGCCGCAGACGATGTGATGGGATTTTGGGTTAGTGGTGGAGTAGTACCATCTTTACGTCGAGGGGGCACGGCGTTCTTTGCACTGGCCTTGGTGGTGCCAGGGGCCATAGGTACTGTGCCTTGGGATGAGGATGCCGCGTTGAGGGGTCCTCTGCCAGCCGCGTTGGGACCAGGACGACCACCCCTGCCGTTCGGGGCAGGAGGGCCCTGCCTGTTGCCCGGCATATTCGCGTCAGCGACGGCTGCACTTTGCAGCGACCGAGCAGAGTTGACTGCTTGGTTGCTGTTCGCTGAGAATGGTTGTTGTGGTCGTCGTTGAGGGTCAATAGGAGTGTTGGGCTGAGGGAGTGTTGACGAATTGTCTCTCGCCTTGTCTTTGGATCGGAAGAGACCAAGGAAGCCATTGCCTTTTGATTCTTCTTGCTGGGCCCCCATGTCTTTGTTGCTAGCTGGAATGGTGGTGTTTGGTGTGTTGGGGTTGCTCCTGCGCCCCCTGGGTACATCTGTAAGCGCGATGTCCTCCTGCTGATGGCCATGTGGGGCGATATTTTTGGAGCGGTCGTCGCGGTCGATTCCGCGGCCACCCTTCCTCCAGAGCCTTCCAAATCCAAGTTTCCATCTTCCAAGTGTCTTAGACGAGCCAGGTTGTGGCTCTGAAATATTTTTGCTGGGCGACAAGTCGGGTGCTTGGTTGTTCCTGGTGAAGTTTCGAGTCGATGACGAGTTGCTGCTCGAACCTGGGTTTTTTACACCACGAGAAGTTGAAGAAGAGGAATTAACAGAAGATTTGCCGGATGAGTACCAAGTCGAGGGCTTGAAAAAGCTGTAGCCCTTGTCGTATGACGATGGTTGATTCTGTCCGTTCTCTTGTGTGTTCTGTTTCGACTTCTTGTTCATCTTTGGTGATCCAGGTCCTGCGCTCCTCGCGTTGTTCACATTTTGACTCGTCCACGTTTCTGGAGATTTGTAGCCTTTTACAGGCTTGCCTTTGCCAAATCTCCAGACATTCCACCAAGCCCATTCCCGATTCGCCGCCCCGCGCCCTCAATATGGGGCGCCGTATTTATCGCCATATCGGGCGGTGTTCTTTCCGAAGACTGCCCCCTTGTAACCATTCTTTCGCTTGCCTATGAACAAGAATGCTGCTGCCAGTGCAGAGAGGGTGAACAAGATGCACAGAGCAATTGTCAGGCCCCAGGTGCCTTGCAGTTTGTAGCAGGTCATCTGACCGGAGGCAACAAATGCGTTGAATGAGAGACTGCCGTTACCAGAGGTGTCTGCTGGGTTCAGCTGCAGTGTGCTGGTGCTTTCATTGCCAGACTGTGCTGGCAGTGTCGAGCACTCCGTCTTGCTCAATTGTCCGCCGAGAATAATCACGACCACGACAAAGGGAATCAAGAATGCGGTGTCGACGATAGCTGTAGCCAAGTAAGGGATGTGAGTGTCGTCGTAAGCTGTGAAGGAAAGAAGCACCCAGAGCAACGCGGCAGCGCTCACAATCAAGGCGCCTGTGAGTTGCGTTGGTGGAGCAAGGCTGGCCTTGTTGATCGTGGATGTGAAGCTGGCCACCAAGCCGAGGATGGCGAGGAGGGCAATGCCTGAGAGCAGGCGCGACCCCACAAAGGTATGGCCATAATAGCCGTGGTTCCTGAAGCCGGTCCTCATGATGAGCGAGTGGTCCGCCCGGATGACGGTTCGGTTTTGCAAGAGGGAAGAGAAGAGAGTGAGACTGGGCGTCTCAACAACAGGCGACTTTGATTATATCTGTGTGCTCGCCGAGAAGTGTAAAGTCAGGATGTCGGTACCAGGCCGTGATCCAGTTGTTAGTGAGAATCAGAAGTATCGGAGATATTATCTTTGGTAAGTTGCAGGTGGTTGCTTTGATGACAACCTGCAGACGAGACTCCTTTGAAACCCGGGGAAACGACCCAAAGAGAAGAATTGCCAAGGAGAAACGTGACGGAAAAGGGAATAAATGACAACAGAAAGGAGAATGGCGATCTCGGTCCGTCAGGCAAGCTTTGGTAGACAGAAAGGAAATTCCAGAGGAAAAGGGACCCCAACAGGTGTCCCGGTCATACACAAGAGAAGCGGCCGGCCAGCTTATATCGGGCTGGTTGCTTGTCCTGCCTCGACGTCGGCCGACATACATGCTCGCAGAGGTCTAGACCCGGTCCCCAGCCCCGCAACACGGGCAATCAGATGGCAAGTGGAATGGAATAGGGCGGGGGTCGCGGGTGTTCGAGATGTTGCCAAATACAGCGGCGGGAGTACCTGTTGCTGAACCATGTCCTGGCCTGTTGCGGGCCGCCAACGACCAACACAGGGCGCCGCAAGGGCATGGCTAGGTGGTAGTCGTTAGTCGTCATGTCATGACCAGGGCCCATGGTCAAGGGCAGTCAAGGAAAGCATCCAACGAGAGGAGGATACGCCACGAGGCAAAGCCCCAGTCCTTTGTCCATCCATGTTTCCCGATGGCGCCTGGCGAGATTGAAGCTCCACAAACACAAACAATTGCTAGGTTATCAGTTCTCACGAACGACGGGAAGACTAAGAAAAGAAGAAAGACAGGCATGACTTGAGGGGAAAGAGGCCAATAGGGACAGGGGAAGCGTCTTCAGCTTGTCGGCGAGCGCTTAAACAGCCGCGATGGCGTGCTGCCCTGGGATGCTGCACAATGCGAACTCCACCGCGTCTGCTGGGCTGGGCCGATCCGCACGACAGTCGGAGAGCTATGCTCCTTCTAGGTTGAGAGCAGCAGCAGCAGCAGCAGCAGCAGCAGCAGCAGCAGCAGGGGATCCTCGTCCGGGACCTGGTAGTCAGGGCTCGCATCCAGATGTTGTTGGCTGATTGAGGTGAGGATGTGTCCATCATACATCCAAAAGTCCCAGCAGGAGAGCACAAACAATCCAGCTACCCGTGGGTGGCTGCGGCTTCCGTGCACCCACTGCTGGCGTAGTAGGCGCTAAAACCCCTTAACAGCCAAAACCCCTTAATACGAGCGCGTTTTTCTTTTAGTGCAAAACCACACCAAAACCCAAACGCGCTTATAACCCCCTAAGCCGCCCTATAGCCTTCTAACGGCTATAAAGCTGCTGCTTCCCTTCACCGGGCTAAATATAAACTATTACAGCTTAATTAATTTTAATCTAATTTAAAAAAGAAAAGAATATATAGAATTCTGAGATTTAAGCGATTTTTATAGCTTATTTTAAAGTAAATATACTTAATACTAATTATAGAGTTAATAAATTTAATGTATTTGCATTAATATAGAAAGCTACTAAATCTGCCGAGGTACTTTATTTTTGGCTGATTTGTATATAATTTTTGGAAAAAGTGAGGTATTGTTAAGGGGTTTTGGCTGTTAAGGGGTTTTGGCGCCCACTACGCCTGCAGGCGTAGTGGGCAACCGAGAGGTGTGGACCCACGGGTAGCCAATCAGCCAAGAGACAGACACTGCATGGTGGTGCCCACCCACCTCGGCGGCAACAGCGCCAGGGCCTCGATTGGGCCGGGGCGTTTCTCTTTCGTTTCCCACCGGATCCACCAATTTCTCACTGACATACCTAAGGTGGTAGGTACTTAGGCTTCACTCCTGCACCACTTACTCGCCGCCGTAGACTGGTCTCAGAGCGAGCACACCATGCCATTATAGTGCTCGTGTTGACGCAGCACAGTAACAGGTGGATGCTGATGATACTGTAGACCGGGAGGGACGGAATGCCAGAATCTAGAACAGGCCCACAGTATCGATGCGCAGGCGCGCGGATGAAACAACCCGGCCACTGGAAGGGGCGACCAACTTTCAGGCCGCGGTGCTGACCTCGTCCGTGGGATACATTGCAGCGCAGGCCTGTGGGTTCCCTCTCTTGCACGGCCGCCGCTTCCCTTGGACGTGTCTCAGCCGTGGCCGCGGTGCCGGCTGGCCGGCTGGCTGGGCCTCACTTGCTCCCTGGCATCTCGGCCAAAGGAGGCGGAGGCTGTGCTGTTTCTCAACGGGAGCCGCCTTTCTGTCCTATATGTCTGCATCTTAAGACTCCTTCAACAGGAACAAGCTATGACGATTCAATTGTTTTGGTTTGAGCGAAGACTCATGTCTCACTGTCTTGCGCGACCACAATCACTGATAGTCAAGAATTGGTAATACGTCGGTGAGCCAGGTGAGCAGCGTCATTATTGTGCAGATATTTTGCATGAACAGGACTCTGATTTTGAACGCCAATACACCTTGGGATCTGGAGTCTAACAAAAAGCGCATCAGAAAAGTGTCGATCGTCTTATGCTTGTATTATGTCTGTGTCCAGCCCGCAAACAACCGATTAAATCTTCCCAAGTCTCAGCCTTGGTAAGATCCATAGCCTAGCCTTTCTAGACTTGTACCACTACCTTCATGCCTAGTCCGTATCTTACACCGTCCAGCTCATCGTGACGGTTTACCCTAGTAGATCATCCAGCCCTGAGCTTCCGGTGTTGGCTGGGGCCTGACTGCTCCCTGCTGGCCTTGACTGCGCCGCTGGAGCACCCCAGATGCCGGCGCTGCTCTTTTCCTTCGCCAACTGGCCCAGTGCAGGGCCACTTCCCATGCTCTGTTTCTTGCTGCTGGAACCGCTCGCATTTGCCCACAGTGCACCAAATGCGTCACCACCGGCGGGCTTCTTGGCCGATGATCCAGTCCCTGTGGGCCTCAGAGCCGCCATGCCGCCCGCAGAGGTCGGTGTTGAGGCTGACTGAGGAGTGGCCGACTGCACAGAAGTAAAGTAATTCGGCCCGGACGGCTGGTAGCCACCACCCAGAGGCTTGTTGCCGGCAGGGGACATGGTCGTGGAGGACGCGAGAGGAGTGCCAAAAGACGAGTAGTTTGCCGCCGGAGTCGTCGTCGCGGTGCTGGCTGGAGGTGGAGTCATGGACGAGAAGCCCATCATGTCCGTGAGGTTGGCTGGTGCGGAGACAGGCGCTGGGGCAGCAAACGGGGCGCCGGAGGCGTTTGAAGTCATGAGCGGGTTACCAAAAGCCGAAGACTGGGGAGCAGTTGTCTGCCCGGCCGGTGTTGCAGACTGGAAGTCGTCAAAGTCGTCATCGTCGTTAGCGGCGGCGGCGGCCGGAGCAGTGGTCGTAGACAACGAAGCCAGGCCAGAACCGTTGGATGGGGCTGCAGGTGCTGCAGATGATGAGGGCACGGGGTCGTCGAACGAGAACAGGTCGACTTCAGGCTCTTTCTTCTTTGGAGGCTCGACTGGCGCAGGTGCAGGGGTCGTCTTCTTAGTGCCAGCGCGCTCCGTTGTCTTGCGGCGCGATGGCTCGGGGTTGTCATGTCCGTCAAATTCGTCATATTCCTCAAACTGATCTCCACCAGCTGCTCGTCGACCAGTATCTCGGAAGTCGCTGGTATCACCACCGAAACCACCTCCGTCGCCGTAGACGCCGCCAGAGTACCCTCCGAAGTTCGCAGAGCTGCCACCGTAGCCACCAGTCTCGCTGCCAAACCCGCCGTATCGGCTGCTACTCCCGCCGCCGCTTGAGAACCCACCGCCCAGGCCCGCGCCACCTTCGACACCTGTGTATTTTGCCTTGTTTGCTCGGGCCTTCTTTCGCTCTGCTCGAATCCGGTCGACGTCGCCGAGGAGTTCGGTCAGCTCTTTGGCGCGGTTCCGCACATTGATGCCTTGGTCTTTGCCGTTCTGGTCGATGAAATGGAACTGTCGCAGCATCTTCAGGAGGGTCAGGTGAGACCGTGCATCGTCGATGACTCGCTCTGAGCCGTGCTTGATGAGGTACTCGAGGAGTTGTAAGGCTTTGTAGATTTGTCTCCATTCCTCGGCAGCCTTCTCTGTGAATCGCCTGTAGATCATGGGCATGATCTCATTGAGTGTTTGGCTGTGGATGAACCATTGGTCAGGGGGCTGTGACGGCGCGAGACTCTGATGGATACGATCAATCATACTAGTTAAAAGTACCATTGGCGATCTCCTGCATCACCGATGATGATGCTCCCCACGGCTCGTTATTCGTGGCCTCGCGCACCTGTATGGAGTCGGGTCAGCAATGGAAACGCCCGCGCAAGTGGCATTGTGTTTGTACCTTTGATTCCATCTCCGTATAGTTCATGACAGCTGTTGCCTCGAAAGTCAGTACTCGTAAAAGCTGTCGCCGCCTATCGCCAGCCGCTCACCATTCTGGACCTTGCGTACTCCTGCCTTGATATCATACAAGGTCAGGTTGGATACGGTGTCCCTCAGATTGTTGAGATCCATCTTGACGGTTGATTGATCTCCTGATGCAGATGATGTCGTTGAATGTCAGGCGGCAAACAGATCGTGTGAGGTTGTCGAAGCTTGCAGTTCCCTTTGTCTGTGTCTGCGTTCGGGGTTGGTGCTGGTGTCGGTGTACGGTGTCAGTGTCGGTGTCAGTGTGCCGATTAACGAATTGGCCAGAATGCTAATAAAGTGCAAGTGCCCTGCCGAGCACCTAACAAGACTCCACTGGCGTGTCAGCCAAAGGAAAGTGAGTTGATGGATGCTGACTAAGACACGCAACCCAGCCGGCCAACCTTGCCCCCACCCAAAAACCACCAAGCCTTTCTATACACCGTACACTTCTATCGTCCTAGATGCTGTACTTTCCAGCGCGTGTTTGGATTATATGCAGCATAGACTTAGTTCACAAAACGAAAACGAGTTGGGCACTTTTCCTACAGGATAAACTGCTGCAGGGGAGCCTTTTGTCGAATAATGCTACTAGTCTAGGGGATGAGGAATAAAAGGCCTCCGGGACAAGTATCTAGGTACCACAGGATATATTACTATAGATAGTTGTCTCTGGGAAGACCAACTGTTGGACAGCCGCCTCTGGAAGAAGATTCAAGACTGTACTAGTCTTTTTGAGAGACCTAGCTACGGGTAATGTTCATACTGACTGCAAGGACTTGTGGAACGCAACAGACAAGGGCCTCAGTGGTCACACGTTCCTACCCCTAACCCGCTTCATGACGAAGTAGCCGCTTCTGTCTGTCGTCCTCCTCAAGGGACGTCGAAGCCCAGGAAGTTCAGGCGAGCTGCGATTGATTAAATGGCTGTAGAGGTAAGTGATGCTATTGCCTAGCATTTGCGAATTCTGTTTTTTTGATGTGGAACGCAAAAGGTTGGCAAGGTAGTCGAGCTCGTTGTTCTCGTTGTTGCCTCAGGCCAGCCCTGGCAAGCCGTCATTGACACCCTTGTGATGTCTCGCGTCTGAAAAGTTTCTCCAGCTTCTCAGCGAGTAGACAGCCAAGTCTATTCCACCACATCATCTTCTTTTAGTCTCGATTCGACTTGCATTTGTTCAATTGACGTCTTGATTGTATTCATAGTTGTGTTTGATATCCAAATACGCCAAATCGGTATGTTGAGAGCTCTTACGAACTTGTTTAATCCCCAAAGCAAACGAAGACAGGCAGCTCGAGCTCAACCACAGCTCTTGCTGCTGTCGCCCAAAGACCGGAGCACCCAGCTGTCATGCTCCCTGAATCACCCACGATTCAGGTTGGGATCTCTCGGCTCAGTGGGCCGGGAGAGGAGGCTTGCAGGCTCAAGCGGTGGCCTCTCGTGCGCAGCATACGAGGACCCCTTCTGGACACCTGAGGCTTGCATGAGCTGCTCCCGGCCGCGCGGCATTCGATCGAGCTGAGCTCTTCCACACTGTTCGGGCGGGCGTGGGAGAGTCTGGGCTTGTCTCAAGAGGACCTCGCAACATCTCGATCGGGTAGGTCCCGAATGAAGCCACCACAGAGCGTTGGAGCTCGTCGGGGCTCTGGATGCCTGATGCCCAAACCCACATTGCAACATGAGGGCGCGGGCGTGTCATCATGGCTGCAGCATGGTTGGGGAGCTTCTTCTGCCGATCTTGGCCGGTCTGTCCCTCCAGCAGCTTCGGGGCTCGAGCCTCAACCCCCCTGAACATCCCCTTTTGCCCACCTCACACATCAGGCTTGGGTGGGTTTCTCGGTACTGTACACATACGCTGGACAGTACGCTCCGCGCTTGCAAGTGCAGGTACCCAGTTAGACACGGTACCTGAGCTGAGCGAGTGGTGAGGCAAGCGACCTCGGGACCGGGCCCAGACAGCTTCCCAGACAGCTTGGAAGCTTGCCCGCCCTCCCCAGTCTTTTGGCCCAGGTGAGCCTGACGAGTGTGAGGCGTGGCGCCTGGCCTTCTGTTGTCTCCCCAGTCTTTGCTTCGTCTGGGCCTTTCGTCTGCTCTTCCCAAAACCCCGCCGTGCTGGTCTGCCTGAGTCTGCTTATTGGGTGTATCCCTGGTTGCCAACTTGCGCGACCCCCGTTTTGCTAAAACATCACATCATTCGCCCAGATCCGTCATGGCTGCCCCGCTCTGGATGCCCCGCGTTATTACTTCCAGCTTCCGAGCTGCTGCTGCCCCTCGATTTTCTCCCTCTTCCATCCCCAGCTTCGTCAACAAGACTTCTTCGATCACTTCTCCCTTCCAACAACGATCAACTCTCAACTCTGCCCGGTTCTTCTCATCAACATCGCCCATCATGTCTAAAGTGTGAGTACTGTACCCCATTGCCCTCTACTCCCCACTGTCAATGGCCTCGCAACTCTACCATTGACATTGACACCCCTCCACTGCCCTCCCTTCTGGACTTCTAGAAGCTTTCCCCGACTAACACGCCTGTTCTGCAGCTTCTTCGAGCTCGAGTGGGAGGGTCCCGTCCTCGACAGCGGCAGCAACCCCACCAAGGAGGTCAAGGGTAAGCATTATTCATCTGAGTCCCGACTGCACCATCATCTTCTTCTTCTTGTTCTTCAAAACCACCTCTTTTCCTGGGCAAGCTGGGCTTCGGTGTCCTTTCCCCCATACACAACCACTCGCCTTCGGGTTAAATGGACCCCGCCAATTGGCTTCCTAAAAATCTTCGAATGATTCTTGAGCCTCTTCCTCCCCGCCCTACCTGAAGCCATTGAAAGCGGCTGCTAACATCAAATTCTCCATCATAAAGCCCAGCAGGGTGTTATCAACTTCACCCTCTACGACGACGTCGTCCCCAAGACCACCAAGAACTTCAAGGAGCTGTGCACCGGTGCTCCCGGCTTCGGCTACAAGGGCTCTGCTTTCCACCGTGTCATCCCTGAGTTCATGCTCCAGGGAGGTGACTTCACCCGTGGCAACGGCACTGGTGGCAAGTCTATCTACGGCGAGAAGTTCGCCGACGAGAACTTCCAGATCAAGCACACCCGCCCCGGTCTGCTGTCCATGGCTAACGCCGGCCCCAACACGTACGTCACCCATGCAGGCGGCGGCGCCAAAGTGTGCCGTCCTCGCTTATGGATTAAAGCTAATGACATACAATAGCAACGGCTCTCAGTTCTTCATCACCACCGTCGTGACCTCTTGGTTGGACGGCCGCCACGTCGTCTTCGGCGAGGTTGCCGACGACGATTCCTTCAAGGTTGTCAAGGCCATTGAGGCTGCCGGTTCCGCCAGTGGTGCCATCAAGTACGGCAAGAAGCCCACCATTGTCAACTCCGGCGAGGGTCACAAATAGAGAATTGCCGCGAAGCACTTGACGTAGCCCAAAACGCAGTTGTCATGACCAAATGCGCTTTGCGGCCAGTCTGAAGGTGGTTGAATGAGCAAGTGAACTACATGACAGGTCTCTGATGATCGTTGGACAGCAAGCTTAGTGCTATCTGGCGTAGGAAATTCAAAATAAAAAAGGGATTTGCTCTTCTAGTATGGTCATATGCTTGCCCATGAACAGTGAAACCGTGACTGAATGGCAATGTCCCCTGCGTAATGACTGGGCAAGTCACATGGAGATGCTGTTGTCCTCGCATTCCTCTCTAGACCGTCGCAATCCATGTATTGAACGACGGGAACAATTCTCGCTCTATTTGTTGACACTTCGTCCGTTGTGGTAGAATTGACTCCATAATTATACAATGGCTCAACAGCCAGCAATCTCCTAACCCTTCCAATGGCTATGGGATGTCTCGAATAGTCCGTCCTTTTTGTCCGTGTCAACCTTGAACGCCGTTCCGTTCGCCATCCAAATGCAGCACAAGAAAATGCAATGTTTCCCCAACTTGGCTCGTCTTTTCTTTTACGCCCAAACATACATGTACACCGGCATGCCCTCTTCCTTTGATTAGCACATATTTGCACTGAAGCATTTTCAGTCGCCCAGCCACCTCTGGAAGTAGACACAATTCCCCGGGTTCACGGGGCCGCCCTCCTCGCACAGATCGAAGACGGGGCACCTGCCGCAGGGCGCCTCGGTCAGGCCGTTGCTCATGGGGCCGGCACCCATGTCCTGGGCCTGCAGCTCCATGACGTCCTCGTCCATGCTGTGGTCGCGCATAAACGCCGTCAGCGGCGTGGGGTCCACGCGAGCCGCGCGGACGGTCCGGTAGCCCCTGACCTTGCCGACGCGCACCGGCTCCACCAGCCCGTCGGCCACGAGCACGTCCACCAGCTGCTGCACGTCGGCGATGCCCAGCGTCGTGTTGTTCGTTATCCCCTTCGCCGAGATGAGCTCCGCGATCTGCCGCACCGTCGGGTAAGCGTTGTAGCCCGCGGGCAGGGGCAGCAGCTGCGTCCGCTTCTGCTCGCGGTGGCGGTGCCTCTCGCGTGGATGGGGAGGTGGTCGTGGGTCCTCGCCCGAGATGTCCTCCGCGGCCCTCTTCTTTCCTTTTGCTGCGGCGGCCGCCTCCTTGTCGCCCTTGAGCACACCCTTCTTGGGCTGCTTTTCCTTGTGCGCGCCGTGGACGCTCCGGTATGTGCTCTGCCTGGTGATGAAATCGAAAATGACCTTAAGCAGCTCCGAAATGAACGCCTCGTCCAGGTTGCTATCGGTGTACCAGGGCCCGCCGGTCGCCTTCTCGGACGGCCGCAGGCTGGACTTGATGTACATCTTCTTGTTGGGGTGCTCCACGCTCTTCATGTCCTTGATGTAGCCCTTGGACTCGAGAAACTTGAGGTGCGCTTTTAGCACCGAGTCGTGCATCTGCAGCCTCGCCTTGAGGGTGCGAGACCAAATCCCGTCGGCGCCCGCGTCATCGATCATCTCGTACACCATGGACTGCTCTCTGTTCAGGGCCCGGTACTTGGCGGCGTCGGCAGCCGACCGCCATTTCCACAGGTAGCCACCACCTTGGCGGGCTACGGAGATAAGAAGACGGTCGTTGATGAGAGCCTGGAGGACGCGAAGGAGGGTGTTGGCGTCGTCAGTCACGCCGAGGGAGAGAAGATCGTCTTGACTGAAGAGCCGGGACTCGTCGCCGTTGTGCTGGCATGATTCGTAGAGGGCATCCTTCAAGACGCTGAGTTTGGCTGGGTCGGCGTCCGATCCAGATGGGGAGACGGCAGCCATGAGGGTATTCGGGCTTCGTGAAGTGGTACAGCAGGCGAGGGTCGATTTCAGGTTCGATCTCGAGTACGAGAATTGGGTGTCGAGGTATTGAAGGTGAGTCACGCGCCGGCGGTGGTAGAGGAGTCTAAGAGATGCTAGGGCTTAGTTCGCAGTTCACGGGATGGCTGATGACTTGAAATAAAGGACGTGCAGACGGCCAAAAGTTCAATTGGTCGATTCGGTGTCAGAAACAATGTCCCAGTCTGGATACTCGATGTTTTGTTCGTAAATGTAGAAAGCCCTGGCAAATGAGCGTCGCTGCATTTCAAGCAAACCCCGCGAAATTTACTGCCGCTTTCTCAAATACGGTAGCTGCCGATCTCTGGGCTAGCATCTCACCGCTTACTGCATGAGGACTACTAAGCCTTCTCGCCGCTGACGTTCCAATCCCATCGGCACATCCTCAACAGCTTCTCAAGCCTGCGGATAGGTCGTATTATACAGTGGGTTTACCCATATCTTCTGCTCGTAATGAATCCCATGACAATTTTCGAGGTTCGTAGCTTGCTACCATGGTTCACTCCCCAAGAGCGTTGCACACATTCCACCACAACCAGGGGTACAGATCGAGGTTGTTGGCAGCTTCCTCACAGGACAGATGGGATTGATGAGGTGTCGGGGGTTTTATCTTGCAATCTCTTATGTTCTGAAGCATCCAAGACCCAGGAAGTCTCCCGAACCCAGTCTTATTTGCGGCTTAAAAGCCTCTGACCCAGTCTTTTATTCCCTCGCCTCAAACATGAGGAAGAGACGAGGGTTTGACGCATCCGAGGACAGCTTATTCGGTAGACGGCCCCGTAATCTTACGTCTAATGGATACTTTGAGGTGAAGAACCTCATTCCAGGTCATAGTTTTTGATTGCAGCTCCTACCTGTCCTAATCTGAGGAAGGTCTGCAGGGCGGCACTCACTGGAGCAGCTGCCTACCTAGGTGCACCTACCACTTTGAAAGTTTTACGCCGTGCTCCCAGACAGATCCCTTGGGCCTTAGATGCTTCAACGCAACTTCTCAAAAGAGACCGGTGAACCATAATCTTGACTGCCTGGTCAAATCTGCCATCTGTCAAATCCACGGAACCACGCATCCTCAGGACCATCGATATCTCCTTTTCAACCCTACACCCATCGTTCATTCCAAGGACTCTCGGGCACGAGCAGTTATTCAAACAATATGATCCGTTGACATCCTCCCCAAAACTCACCGATATGTCTGATACTAAATCTTTCATCTGATATCCGAGCCGCGTACGACCTTCATTACCAGTCTGTCACCAATCACGGGCATCACTCTTTTATTTCTTCTCGCCTTTCCTTTTGAGGCTATCTCTTGATCTTCTTCAACAGCCTGCAAGCTCGTCACAACTTTCCTCTCATTTCTTTCTCGCAAAGCCTCCGCCACTTCTCTGGTAGTGCGCCTTTGCCTGCTTGATTCTCTCGCAGGTACTCCTTTCATACAAATCGCCGTTTCCTCCACAACTTCGACGCAAAAGGATTTTGAAGTCACATCTATTTCTCCTTCAATTCCTCGGGCTCATATTCTGCCAAACCGTTTGGCTTTCAAAACTTCACTTACGTCAAACTGTCATACGGCAGAGCTTCGAGGTGTCTAATACACAACCATAGCTTGGAAGGCTCGTTTGCTCCGTCTTTCTCCCTTTCCGTTCTTCGCAAAACCTCCCACCAATCCCTTCATCCGATAGTTCTAAGTTTCCTCCAAGTACTTCAAAACAAGAACTCACATACAAACCAATGCATCTCCACTTCGATTCGAGATCTTCGTCTTCATCGAGCTGCTCAGGAGACTTGAACTTCCTCCCGAGTGCCTATTCAGCACACCAAGACAGGTTCTCACCTCTATCATGGCTTCAAAATCTCCTCAAGCTACTGATACAAATATCGAAGATGTTCTAGACTTGGCATCCCAGGCTGTCACTCGAATGGAGAATCAAGCCAACAGAGCAACGACTAAGGTTCTTGATCTCTACATTCCGCACGATTCAACCAAGCAGCCAATGCCGTTGTCTACAACCAAGATCAAAGATGCTTTTCCAGATTATGAAAAGCAGCAGAATGATACAGCGTTCGACCCTTCTGATGTCGGAGCCAATCTGATCGCTGATCAACTTGAGCAGTGCGGCACTCGTGGCGAGCCAGAAGTCGAGATGTCTCATGAAGATGCGCCGCAAGGAACCAAGGTGCCTAGCAAGACTGGAAACAGCGACACTGTCGCGGAGCCTGCAGAGCCGCAGGATGGAGACTCGTCTGATGACTTGTCAGACCTGTCAGACGAAGAAAAGGGCGACGTATCTGACTTGTCGCCTGAGCCTGAGGCGGGTGCAGTTGATCATCTCGACAAATATGCCTTCAACTATTCCGGCCAAGCCTACGACCATCGAGTTCCTCAATACTTAGCGGGTGGCACTACCCTTTTTGCAAGGAAGCTGACGCAGGTCACCACGATCGCAGGGCACCTTGCTACTGACAACATACGAAACCAGCACGTGTCCCCCAGCCTCGTACCCCATGCGCTGGAGATGAAGCGCAGTCCCAAGACCATTGAGTGCGTTTGGGTTGGCATGCTACCTACTCCGCAAGGCAGCCTCAACGACGCTGCTTCCACCTCAGTGCGCCCTGGGAATCAGGCTGATAGCACATCTCCTGCTGCACAGGACGGCGAAACTAGCGCCGTCGACGCTCAAATCCATGACCCGTCCACAGGGCCGAAAAAGCTACCAAAGAAGGTTAAGAAAGGCATTGTCGACATTGAGGTCAATCAGTTGGATGTCATTGCGTACAACCCCAACGCGCTCCGTGTCGTCGCCAAAAAGTCGACCAATCCCGCCGTGAAAGCCTGGTATGTCTACGCACTGACCAGACCAGACAGCAACTCAGAGCTCTGTCAAGGCTGGAAGGTGAACTTCGAGGAAGTGTTTTTCTTCAAAGCTTTCCGCGATGACACTACCACAGGCTATATGAAGCGCAGGCATGCGACGCATGCCAAGATCAAGGCTATGATATTTCCAGCCGATCTTGCTCCCGCTTCTATTCCTCAATCTCCTGCCTCAGCTAAACAGTCTGGGGCTCGTATATCCCTTTCCCCCGCCCAAGATTTCGGCAGCCTCCCGACCCCCAAGTCTTCTGCAAAAAAGAAAGACTCTGTGCGAGTTATGAATGGTCCAGTTTCTAGTCGGGCGCCCAATGCTGGAATTGAGCCGGATCAAGATGGTAACGAGGCTGCGAAGCCAGTTGACAATGTCCAGAATGGCGACACGTTTGTTTCGGACAACACCCTCGCGGCGAGATCTGAGCCCACGGGCCTGAAAATAGGCCGTTCGAACACAGATCATCCCATAGTCACCGGTATTGTTTGCGAGGATGAGGAGGAGGACGCTTACCCCGAGCATGCTATCTCTCCGACCAGTCGCACCTACAAAGACTTTGTAGAAGACATGGTGCGCAAACTCTCGGTCGTCGAGCCGACCGAAGCGAAGACAGGCGAAAAGAGGAAGAGAGGTACTTCCGAGCCCATCGAGGAACGGGTCGCCACCTTCCGTAGAAATACGGGCGGCAGCTCCACTAGCAACGAGCACGCGCGGAGCGGCGAGAACGGAGCGGAACCTGCCTCGTTTGTGGCTCAGCAGGACACTGACCACCTTGTCAAGAAGTTGAAGAGCCTGGTAAATAATCTGGCGAGGTCGCAGGACATTGCAGGTCTGCGCCAGTGCGTCACGATGGTCCAATGCATTGAGAAGCGAGGCAGGTCTGGCCCAAAGAGTGCTCTTGGGCCTTACCTGAGCGTCTCGTCCGAGAGGGACATAGATCCCCGAGCGTGTTGTGGTAAACTGCGAGAGATACTAGTAAACTCCTCCTAGTTCCTCTTACTTGACTTCTGAAGACCCAAAGCTAATTAAGTTGCGCACAGGACTTATTTCCGAGCCTCGAGAACGTCGATGTCGACAACCATCTCCTCTCTTGGATGATCTACGGCCTCAACATTACCGGCCAGTCCCTCGGCATCAGCCTCATTGAACCCTTCATCATTTCTTTCAGCCGTCTCTACAAGAAGAATTTCAGAGAGACAGCCAATCACCAGAGCAAAATGGAGAAGGGCGTACTTATAGACATGATTTGTCAGGCACGGGATGACGCGGAAAAGATGATGAAGAACGCTCCTTTCGAATCTGATCCCAAGGTCTGGGCTCCTCATTTCTGGACCGATCCTCGACAGGACGTTGAGCCTGTCGAGGTTGACCAGATGGCTCACGGCGGGTCGCAGAATCTCTAAGGGAAACTTGGCCCATTTTGATACTTCTCGGTGTTTTCGTGAGACCCGTCTTGATTCAACCAAGCTGAGTGGTTTCTAAAATTTGGATTGGGATCGTGGAATGGTTGGTGCATTTTTATCTTACCGGTGGGGTTTGACGAGCTCTCCTTTGCAATGGGTCAACTTTTATCAGGTGGAGTTTTCATCACTGACATTGGAAAGCTCGGAATGGTCTTCGTTAGAAGAGCTGGTACAGATGATGCGATGCTCTTTTTTCACCCCGCGTGTTTTCATGGACAACATCTTGACGTTGTGCGTGGAGGCCCGCTGGCTTCAAGAGCTGTGATATCACGGAAGATTACAAGCATCCTCCAGTGGTACCCGAGTACTTAGCTTGCTCGAGTTGAATCATGAATCCGAAATTGCTTTAAGGCTTCTGATGACCGGCCTGATGTGAAGGCACAAATGGCACAGAGAATTCACATATAAGTCTGGAGAAAGATATTTCTCAGCCAATGTATCCAACATTGGATGTTGATACGCAGGTAGGATATAAAGGATGGCTTGTCATAAGCCTGTTAGTTGACATGTTAACATGATCTTGGTTACGCTCATTCAATTGTCTCCCAAACTCGGCGCCCTGGATATCGCCTGGATATCAAACACTAGTTTGTTGGGCACATCAATACATCAATTAATTTGAACAGTCTAATTATGCTAGTACAAGACGCTAGGGTTTATAGCAGTTTTGCATGCCGTAACTAGATACATGTACTCCAGATGAACAAGATCTAAAAATCACAAGGTGCCGATTGGGGTGACAAAACCACAGTCTATTCTAACTGACACGTCCCATTGAAATATATTTGTTTTCACTTTTCCACTATGAACACTCTGGCTACATGTAAGGCGCCAAAATTTTCTTTGATGAATTAAAGCAATCGAATATCAATGATAGAATGCTCTATGTAATAAATATGTCCCTAGAATAACCTCCAGCTACTGCAGAATTATATCCTATGGGATAGTTAGTTGTACAGTATGACAGCCCTCTTGGGCATCTTGAGGACAACTGCCTGATTCTCGGCGAGCTAATTACTCGTTAGATAGGTAGGGTCCTGTAAATAATTCGCCATTTAATACCTTGATTTGAAGGAAATTGCTATAGGGTGACCTCTTGTGGGGAGAGGTGTACCATGTTAGTAGTGAAACGCTACCGCAGTTGGTTAGTTGCACTAGGTGAGCAAATTGTACACCGGCGACTCAATAGTGAGCATGCGGTCGCATCGTGCCGATACTAACGGACTATGAATAGGAGACCGGAGATTCGCGCACCCATTTTCGGAGGGTACGCACCCATTTGTTTACTAAGCAGCCAGCAACCAATCAGATCGCCCCATTTAACCGTCGCCTCCGCCGCCAGAGTGTTTTTTGTATCGTCAGCCACGCGCCCTGCAGCAGATTCTCTTGCTATATTTAAACACTTACCCATTAACCACCCACCTATCGCTTAATCAATTCGACCTTGATATATTCGATTAATACGATACTGAATTTTATCTCTATTTAGTCAGATAACGTTTATTTGGCGTTGTTGCGATGGCAGATATGCCAGACTATTTGGGCCTTGAGCCGTAATAGCAAGCCGACTGTTATAAATGGAACTTAAATATCACGGCTATAAACTACCGCCGCCCAGTACTTTCCAACCCTTCTCCCTTCTTAAAACTTTTTAGGGATAGGTACGATACCTACGACGAGCTGAAGGCTGACTTAGATAAGGCCACAATATCTGCTGGTTGGCTGGCAACGATTCAGATGGGAAAGCCCTAGCGGAAGATATTGGGCTGCAGTCGGGGTGCTAAGTGGGAGGATAGGGGGTTAGAATGGTGCAGTATGTTAGTTTATGCGTTGATATTAACCTTAACTATGGCTGGCCCATAGTTAAAATAAATTTGTGTATACGGGGCTGCATAATTAGTTATGCGCGGGTGCGTACCCTCCGAAAATGGGTGCGCGAATCTCCGGTCTCATGAATAGGTTCATTTGGACTGACAGCTGATTACTTCCACTTTAAGTTCTTCCAAAACTTGTGCCCAAAATCCCGCGGGCAGGGAAAAGAAGAGGAAGAAGCACTCAGATACATTGAGGCCTTGGATTCAGACCCTCTTTGGTAAATCTCACACAGTACTGCTCAGACTCGAAAGCACCACACACGCTGAATTCTCAATCATTACTCAGTCCTGCTGAGAATGGACAATTCATCGTCTTCGTCCAATAATGGAGACAATACGTCTAGCAACATCAACATTGGCCCTTCCGCCTCGACCTCGCCTGCGACTCCCCCAAGTGCTTCTTCTACATCTGCGAGTTCGCCTTCAACACCGCGCAGACGAGTCAATGCACTTGTTGCATACTGGAACGAGCTGTCGGATGATAGAATGACGCTAGTAAGGACATTTCTAGACTGTCGTTTCGGTCCCTCCTACTGCCTGACCAGCAAGCTCGCCCTCGAGCGACTGCACATCCAGGATGAAGACCCCACGGATACACTGATCACCGCAATCCGACGAGAAACGTTGTTTCTTAAAGGCGGAGACACCTTCTGCCTCATTTACATTGGCCTCATATCCGATCAAGTCGCGGCTAGCAGATCCCACCTCATCACGCCTAACCCGACATTGGAGAGATGGCTTCACACAATGATCCAGACCCGAACATGGCCTGAAGACTCCAGACGTCTTTTGACCGTTCGTCATGACAAGAATGCAACACATCAAGTCACATACCCTGGAACCTCACATCCGGAGAGTGCCAACCAGGGAGGCCATGTTTTCCTCTATGGAACCAACACACTCGGTGAAAGTTCTGCTCAAGTCCATTACAACACCATCCGCCAGACTTGCTTCGAACATGTCGATTTTGAGGTTCTAAGTAATGTTCGCATCTGAGATTGTTATGCCAGTGTTTTGGAAAGCACACCAGCAAGATTGCCCCCTGCAGGCTTATTTGTCAGGCCACTGCCCACCTTAAATAGCCTTAAAATAGTCGCCCCCGCGGGCTGCGGGCGTACCTGGCGAAGGCTTCTTTCTGCAGCCAACGCTTATTTCAAAATCAACACACTTTCACGGTCAATACGTGTCTCAAAGCCGTGAAGGCGTAGGATTCACTTTCATCCATCGGGCCAAGAAAAATCCTAGGGAAGGATGTAAGCTTCCAAAAGAGCATGTGTGGTGCAGCAGGTGCCGGTGTGCCAGGCGCTAGGGCGAAGCTTACATACAGTAAATAAGCCTTGCCGCCGCGCCCTGGCCAATGGGCCTTTCCACGCAAACCCAAACCTCAGGTTACCCTTTGACCCCATTTTTTAAGCTGAAGTGGCGCCGACTTCAATTGAATTGATGTGTTGAGGCCGGCCGCTACGTCTTTGAGCCCTCCCGTGACAGATCATATCGTGAATTAGTCACGAGTAAGAACTGTATAATATATACCTAGGGTAAGGGGATAAATATGAGTTCTGTCGCAAAGTCTAATTGTGTCGAAATACCTAGGCGTTCTTGAATGCTGGGCCGAGGGCTGGAACTTCCGCAAGTTGTAGTCTGGTGAGCGTGCACATCTGCGACTCTGCACATACGCACATGTGCATGCAGCCCAGCCTCGGGAGATACGAAGACAATAGTAATAGCCGAACATTTCATCATGAGCCTCGAATATTCCTTCTGGCATACCATGCTTGGACTGGTCTAGGCAGCTGGTGCGGCCGGTCCAATCATCACCTGCACAACGCTTGGTGGGGCGAGGATTCGGAATAGCGCCCACGGGCTAGGTCGTTCGCTGAAACATTCCAGGCAGAAGCTAATCCACTCGACGACATCCATTACGATTACCTTGTGCCTCATCGATGTTCTCTGCTTGGTATAAAGCCCGCATCATCTCTCTCTGCCTGCGTCTTGGGCGCCGTGGCAGCCCATTTTGCAGCTGACGAGCCTACATACAGCGGCAGCATGTCATCAAAAGAGACCGCCGCCGCCGGAGAGCCCGGCCGAGTATCCGACCGGAAGCTGCTTAGTCTTGCGCCGGAGGTTGTCGAGCACGTTATAAGGCAGGTCAGCGACAGAAGAGACCTTTCAAACGCCCGGCTGGCATGCAAGGAATTGGACAAACATGCCGTAAAGGAGTTGTTCAAGGACGTGTTCGTCTCACCGTCGGAGGAGCACGTGAGCACCTGGACTCAGGTCAGCCAGGATGAAAAGATCCGGCAGATACCTCGCCATGCTATTATTCATACACAGCCCGACATCGAGGACCATGGTTTTGGCGAGCAGAGAGAGGACGAGGAGGTTGGCGAGGACTTCGAGGAAGCCCTCGCCGCACTGGCAAGGTTCCCCAACCTCGACTCTGTCGAGATCGGCTTTACTCCAGAGTGCCTGGGGGACCGCGCAACGAGTTGGTATGAGGACGTGGTGGAGGACGTGTCGCGGAGAAAGGACATGCTCAAGCTCATATTCCAGGCCATCAAGGACAGAGCGGCAAACGAGGAAAACAGGACCATCCGCAAGTTGACGATCACAAACCTCCAGAACTGCCCGATCCCAGACTTCACCTCTTCCGACCTCTTTCGCGACGTTATGGGCCGGCTAGAGGAACTGCACATCACCATCACCCAGGAGGTCAATGAGCACGGGCCGGACCATGATTACACAAGACAGGAGTTGCAGACCTTCCCTGCTCACCTCTGCTCGGACTGGCTGAAGCCTGTCTCAGGGAACCTCAAGTCTCTGTCCATCTTCCACAGGACGGACAACTGGGGCCCTTTCCCGGGGTATTTTGACCCCAGCGGCCTCTCGTTCCCGAAGCTCGAAACACTGGCCCTTGGATACTATACGCTTGCGCACGACAACGATATCGATTGGATCCTGGCCATCAAGTCTCTCAAGAAGCTGATCTTGTACAACTGCATGATTGCGTCGTGGATCCGCATCGAGTCATCCAACACGGAAGAGTGGCAGGTCCGGACCCATGACTGGGCGAGGCTGCCGGACGAAGACGAAGACAGCTGGTCCGACCAGTTCTCGTACAGTGGAAGGTGGGCCCAGAACTTCGGCCGCATCGCCGGAAGCCTGCCGAACCTGGTCGATTTCCGGTTCGACCAGGCCTCGTCCTACGACTATGGGGCCGACGGGCGCCAGTACGGCCTTGAGCACCGCCACACCTGTGGTGTCAGAATCTTCCCGAAGAGGTACATCTGCTTCGACAACGGGATCCTACCAACTCACTGGCCAGAGGCGGACGACAATGGGGGCCTGCATTCCTGGCTCGATGATGGGTTTCCTACTAATGTTCACAAGGAGAGCCTGGAGGACGATCAGAAGAGCTTGGATCAGCTGCTGGATGTGTGCAGGGCGAGGGTCTAGGCGGTGGCGTCGGATTTTTTTGCATCACCCGGATTATCAACTTGAATTATGGGGCAGCTGATCGGCACTCGAGTAACCCCACAATTGGATCGAATGTCTGACCGCTAAATATGCTCTGTGGGGAACGATGGAGGCCTGGAACCGCCTCCGTATTATATACGTGGCAGCGGACTTCTCGCGTAAATTCCGTCGGACGGGCAGAAGACGCGGCAGAGGAAGCAGAATGGTCATCGAGCCTGGGAAAACGACACTGAGCAGGATTGAGGGGGCGAAGATGTGTGTGTTATTGGCCTCGCAGAAATAAGATCTTATCGACATTGCGAACTAAAGGTGCTCACAATGCGGGACCATGCCTCTTCCCGTTTTTGTTTTTGAAAGGGTTTTGCAAGTAACACGAGCCTTCAATGACAATGCAGCATGGTATTCTATTTCATTACACATTAAGCCCCATCTATAAGTGTGGTGGACCAAGACACACGAGACCGCTGCTAGAACCACCACATGCACTCCGCCTTCCTGTGCTCATCAGAGCTCTTACAGAGCCAGAGCCAGAGCAGCGACAGCAGCCATGCCGACCCAGCTGGCGACAATCTTGCCGGCGCCGGAGGTGGCGGAGGAGGTGGGGCTGCTGGAGGACTTGGTGGCAGTGGCGGTTCCGGTGGCGGTGGAGCTGCCGGAGGCGGAGGCGGAGGCGGAGGAGGCGGTGGAGGAGCCAGAGCTGGAGGTGGCGGTGGCGGTGGCGGTGGAGCTGCCGCTGGCCGTGGACGAAGCTGTTCGGGTAGAGTCAGCCCCAGTGCTTGACGCGGAGGCAGTCGAAGAGCCAGACGCCGTCGCGGACGCGGACGCGGACGCGGAGGAAGAAGATGAAGACGAACTGGAGGAAGTGCCCTCGGTGATGTTGAACTGGCTCTGTGTGGGGGGCGGGACAATGTCAGCAAAAATGTTTTCCCAGTAATTTTCGCCACCTGGGTTTTTGAACTTACCGACTGAGCATAGATCTGCTCGGTCTTGGTACCGTTGGTGAAGTTGATGGTGAAGCTGTTTCCATCGGCCAGCTTGCTACCGTCGACATCGTAAGAGCCATCGCTGGAGGAGACGTCGGAGGCGAGCAGGATGTTGGTGGGAGGGTACGAGGCCATGTTGGACAGGTAGATGTTGAAGGAGGACTCGTCGCTGGAGACAGTGTCCCACTTGATGGTCTGCTTCTCGCCGGTGGTCCAGATGGAGCCGGAGTCGGGCGAGGTGACCTTGAGCGCCAGGGCGCTGGAGGCGAGGGCCAGGAGAGTCAGGGAAGACACCATCTTGTTGAAAATTAATGCTGATATTATTGTTTCGAAAGAGAAGAAAAATCAAACAGATTCGCGAGCGAGTGACGAATAGCTGGAAGCAGAATAAACGATCGTGGGCGTGTCGTAGACAAAGTCGAGCGATGAGGACAAACAAGGAAAGGGCCCTCGTCCCGGCGGCACGAATGCACGTTAACCTTATATCAGAGGATTAACAAACATGCATGGCTGTCAGACGGTGCCGTATCCCAAATTTAGCCCACAGTAGCTCTTCTCTGCGAGTCAGGGGTGAACGTGGTGGTGCCTGGGCAGGGTTCAGCTGTCTTTGTGCAGATACGAAACGGCTGCTCATCAAATCGGCATTGGCCGACTCGCTGTTGATTCGTGTTTGTGGAGTGACAGCCAGGCCTGGCAGGGCCCCGCAGAGATCGTCTGGCGTGGTCTGGCTTTTTTTCCTGACCCCGGGGGGATGGGGAAGGCCTACGCCTGATCGGGTGCTGGAGGAGGCAGCAAGGCGCCGATATATCCGAGGAAAAGGGGCACTCGACTACAATAACTCAGACCTTCGGAACCGGGCCTCGAGGTGCAGAGGCAGATACTGATCTGCTCCTGTGCGTCCAAAGTGAGCCAATGCCTGCTGGGAAGGCTTATCATGTTGTGTGGGGGTGGCTCGGCGCCGTGATTGCTCGAGTTTATTAGAGTTGATGTGACAGAGGAGGATTCCACTAGCCTAATAAACAGATTCTTCCATGCCCCTGGCGCTAATGGCCTGTCTCGGGGTGTCCCCGGGAGGCTGCACACCACGACAGGCACGAGGGCAAGGCCCGAGATTAACGAGATTGACAGCGGGTCTGTGTCACCTGGCCCGCAGCAGTCCTTCGCGAACAAGACTGACACTCCGTAATCCTTGCCAAGCTTCTAATGTAATTATCTCCCAAAGCTTTTCGCCAAACACTAGCAGGTGTCCGTGATAGTTGAATTTGACCACCAGAACGGGCAAGGATCTCTAGAGCCAATGCCCAATACGGCTATTTTCTTTGGGGATCCTATGGCGAGCTGATAAGGTGAATCCTCCTCTTTCGAGGCTAAAAACCATCACGATGTTTTCTAGCCGTCCCACTTCGCGTCGAGCCCATGTAGGAACCGCCCAGCGCGCCACACGCTTGCAGGCTTTCAGCCCATCCGCCGTCACAGGCACGGCTTTGATTACTCGCGCCCTGTGCCCGCCCAGGCCGCCCCGATGAGCAGCCCTACTGAAATTTTGTGTGAGCTCCCGCCCAACCCAGCCTGATGGCGGGCACCCGGCTTCTTCGCGGCCGAGATTAGAAAGGGCAGTGGGAGACCCCCTCCCAGGCTCGTTTCTCATTGGACGGTCAAACATCCCTTGCCTTTTCCCGAGACATTGCAATGTAAGTCAAACCAGAGGATCCATCCGCTTATGGTAACAAAAGGATGACATGCGATAAACCCGAGCACACACAGGGCTGACGGGTACTGTTTGGGCGCTGACTAGGAGGCGCGTTTTCGCGTGTCTCAAGTTTATGTCTCGTAATGTATGGTTTCTGCCAGAATCAGCTGCCCAGCACCGCCTCACTGCCGCACATAATCACACCATATCATCGATAGGGCTGCTCACCTCATCTTGCAGGTGAAACAGATTAAGCAACACTAATATGTTTATTGGCGGACTGCAGTCAACATATACACACAAAAGGCATTGCTTTTCCGGTGTCTTCAGCTGGATCAGAATACTCGACACTGCCTCGTAGACGCTGTCGCATTGTCAGAAATGCCGAACCACGCCATGTCCTGATCTCCCATCACCGGCACACCGTGCCCAACGCCTTTACCATAAATTCCCACGACGTTCTCCCCATATACGTATTTGGTATAAGCGGCGGAAGGCGTCTGCTCCAAAGCCTGTTCAGGAACATCCGAGTATCCAAAGACCCCAGTCCACTGCTTGATGGTCTCGTTGAAATTCTACACGAATCTGGTCAGCTCGCCCTCCAAACGAAAGTCCCTCAGGAGAGGATGGTCGCCGCTGCTTACCTGAGGCAGCAAGAGCGTGTCCGCAGATCCATGGAAGATCAACATCTTGGGCCTCGAGCCAGTATATCCCGGATACATGGCCAGTGCGGTATCCGCCCACTCCTTCTGTGTGTGGATGCTCTTCCCCGAGGAGCACGTCGAGTTCCAGCCGTCCACGGTGCCCGTGTAGAAGCACCCCGCCGGCACGCCAGAATACACCGTCGCGGCTTTGAAGACATCCGGGTAGGCAGCCGCCAGGACATTGGTCATCATCGCGCCTGAACTGCTTCCCGTCACGAAAACTCGAGAACTATCCGCGCCGTAGGTGCTGATGGTGTGAGCGACCATCTGCGCGATGGAGCTTGTGTCTGCGCCGCCGCCATGCGTGAGGGCTTCCTGCGAGGAGACATCCCAGCATGTCCCATTGTAAGGTGACTCGGGGTAGATCACATAGAAGCCGTATTGCTCGGCGAGAGCTGGATAGGGTGTTCCAGCAAAGTAGGCCTGTGCGGTCGCGCTACAAAAGTGGATCGCGACGACGACTGGAGCGTTCGTCTTGTTTCCTGCGGAGCTGAGGGAGTCCGGTGCGTACAGGTACATCTTTGTTCCAGACGTATTTGGGCCAAAATCCGTAACCTGTTGGAGGGAGGCCGCTTGAGCAGTCGCCGCTAGGGCAGCGCCGGTCGCAAAAAGTCTTGCGAATGAAGCCATCTTGTGTCTCTTCCGTCTGTGTGTCTGCAGCAATTGTGCGAGAAAGCAAACTTGAGGATCGACTGTCATTTCCCTTTTGTTGATGGGGACTCCCCTATCTTTAAAACAAGCTCAATAACCCCTTTACCAGCGGAAACGGTTTGCTTGGTGGCATTGCTGTCTCCATTGAGGACTGCCATATGGAAGTCAAATGCGGGCTTCACTGGTTGACTGGATGCTGTCAGTGCCACACCCCTGTCTGCGGCCGAAAGTTCAGGGTCTAGCCTAGAAGCCCGGGAGGTGCGGCAAGAGGGGCATCAACCGTGCAGTCTGCTTCCCATCCGGACCAAGACCACAGTGGGCTTCATCACTGATTCGGCCATAAGGCAAACATTGAATCGTGCTAAATCAGAGGACATCGTGGGCCTGGCTTCAAATCCATGCAGGGCGATGGTGAAGATGTTTGCGAACGGTGATCCATGCCTGTGAACTTTGAAGAGAGACGGCTCTGCACACGGCGATCTGGCGCAATTTGCATCGGTGTTTGTCGAGTCGTACTTTACTTGGAACTTATAGGCTGTCGAAGACGGCTCCTCGGTCAGGATACAATATGTCCCCCGGCGCCTCTACCCAGGTTAGGCCCCTGCTGACAGATGCATGAATGCGAAATCTGCAAAAGTGTAAAATCGCACCACGGAAACTTCGGCGCAATGAGGGGCGGCTTCAGGGGCGTTCGTGAAATTTGCTCCAGGAAAGCCAAGGTGACTCAATTGCAGTCTGCTGTTGAATTAAGCTTCAGTTACGGCAGTCATGTGGCTGGACCATTTTCCCAATGTGACTGATCCGCAGAGCCAGTACAGACTTCCTGGTTCTGAAGTTGATAATCTGATGGCGACTGATCGAACAAACTCTGTGCCCATGGCGATGAAACTCCCTGAGCCACCAATCTGAAAAGTCCCCAGCAATTCGGGCACGACAGCACTATACCGATGGCTAACGTCGCTTACGACTGGGAACTTGAGGCTGTCGACTGCGTAGCCTTTGATCTCGAGACGCCGTGAATAGCTGGTCGGGGTGGCGGAAGGAGTGAAGGCCGGCCGGCGGTTGATTGAGGCTCGTCGGCGTCTCCTCAGCAGTGTCCGAGAGAATTCCTGACAGCTCAGTGCCTTTTTCGATGTGCCCGCCTCAGTCCAAAGGCTCGCTCTGTCAGGTCGATCGAGAGTCCAAGACGTTAAGAGACCCAGACAACCAGTCCCTCGGCGGCAGAACGAGGTAGGCAGTGGGCCGCCGACTTCGTTGTTGGGAGCAACATGGAGCGTGGATCCAGCTTTGTGAGGTCTGATGCTTCAGCAGAGGGACAGGTATTTCTGGGTTCGATTCCGGCCGCTCGTTCCTTGTCAAAGGCTCTCAACGAGGCATAATGTCGCTCGTCATAGCTCTCCCGTCTGGAACTCGAACCTCGTATCTTCCAGGCCAGTGTGGAAGGATCTGAGTAGATGAGCGCACAGCTGAGGCCGCAAAGTCTGGGTTTGGTCGGATTTCGCCTAGTAATATCACACGTTATTTATCTTGAACAGCATGCATAAATGTCGAGGGCGTATCGGTATCGTGTTTCGAGGCGTCACAACAACTACCTCCTCAGAAAAGCATGACGCCGGTTCCCACGCCTCGGAGACCCTCCGCCATGGTCCAATCCGCACCGAGCTGTCCCCTTCTCGCCCACACGGCCTCCATGGCCCGCAGCGCGGCCGCGATCGTGCCAAAGCTCGACAGCGGGCCCAGCGCCTCGACCATGCGGCGGAAGATGCCCTCCTCATCGGGCAGCGCGAGGCAGCCCGTGACGCAGAACGGCCAGACGACGCTCCTGACCGCGGCCGGCACGGGCGCGCTGGCGAGAAGGGCGGTCGTGGCTGCGACGCTGGCGCGAACCTCGGGGCACGACGGCTGCCAGCCCGACACGACGGTGGAGAGGTACGTCAGCGATGCGTGCGCCCAGATCAGGCTGGTCCAGGCAGTGCTCGAGCCGGGAACAATAGGCAGGCCGACATTATACTGGGAGATAAAGTCGAGCGGGTTCGCCACGGCCGAGGCGAGGCTGCCGTGGCTGGCGCCGGTGCTTTTTCTCTCCTGTTCGAGGCAGTTGATGAGGCTCCGCAGGAGCGTCTCGATTTTCGATGCCCGCGCGACGAGCTGCACCATGGACAGGGAACCTGTCTTTGTCATCTCCTGTTTCCAGGCGTGCAGGTCTGCCACCTGCGCAAGGAGGGTGATCACGGAGTTCTTGACGCCGACGACACTCTCCAGGTCAATCTGCGGTCCATTGATAGCCACCCCAGCAAAGTTTCCTCCAACAGATTCTAGTAAGATGCCGTGAAACTTGTACAGCCTCGGCGTCTGCTCCAGTGCCGTGGCAGAGATGACATCCGCAAAGAGCAAGAGGGCTGTAAAGAACCGAATAGAGGCCTGATCGGAGTTGTACGGGTAAGCATCGCCGGACGGCGAGAAACCCAGCGTGGGCATCTTTGAGCCCACCCCTAGCTGCGCAGTGATCGCGTGCCAGCAATAGTGCTTCGCATCCCCTTCTCCACTGGAGGCGTGGTGCTCCATGATTTGCTCAAACATGACGAAGGCCCCGTCCAAGTGCACCAGCCAGCTCTCAGCGCATGCTACCCTCCTGGTGACAGCGACCTCGAATACCACGAGCTGGACGATGCTCTCCATTATGCGTGCGCTCTCGACCAGGTCCGAGGCGACGCCCCTCTGGTTGACCACCGCCACGTCGTGTTGTAGCTCTTTGAGAGTGAGCTCGTGCTGCTTCTCCAGTTCCGCACGGTTGTGCTCGCGACAAGGCTCGTGTCCTGATATCAGGTTGTCGGTGGCTACGGTGAAGAAATAGGTCGACAATGACAAGGTCGAGTGCAAGAGGGTCCTCTTCCGCATGAGCAAAATCAGGAGCCAGCCTCGCCCGGCATGCAGTAAGGGCGGCCGGTAAAAGGGAAAGAGGAAAGGGAAAACGTAGTCGAGATACATCGTGAGAAAACTGAGCTCACGTTCGTCAAGGCTGTGGTAGAGTACTGAGCTCGCAGGAGTCTCTGAGGAAACGCCCGGCATTGTTGCAGGCGGGGCGATGTGCTGCCCTTGGACAAACATTCCGTCCACTGAAGACGAAGCGCCTGGCTCAAAGGTCGAGGACGGGGGAGTGTTGTTACTGGTTGCATCGGAGGAGGAATTCTGCGGCGAGTCCCATGAGCTGTTTGTCGATGAGGCGCCCTTACCCGGGCTCATAGGGGCCACCTTGCTGCTGTCATCCTGACGGCTGGTGAAGGTCAACTCCGACATGCCATCAGCCATGCTCAACTCCTCGAGCCCGGGCTCAATTCCGGACATATATTTCCTTTCCCTCCGCCAGGCTGCCTTTCTCTTCACCTCTGCTTTGACCTCTTCAGCTTTCTCGGCTTGCCTGGTCCCACCGTCCATCCATTCCGGTTTCTCGTCGCTGTAGAGGCATGATATCTCCAGTGCTGCACATGCTGCGCAGTTAGGTCTTGCCTCGTCACACTTCTTGCGGCGGAGACGACAAGTCCAGCAGCCGTCTGAACTTCGTGCTAACGGCTTGCTGGTCATCCTGCGTCAAGAATAGTCTCCACAGACCAGGTCTGGAATCGTCACTACGTCGGTAGGAGGCTGGAAGACGGCCAAAACAGGTCTTATGCCTTCATCTACGTTGTAGGTGTGTGAACAGCGCCAAGGCGATGCGGTCTTGGTAAGCCGGACCGTGCCAAGAATAGAGCACCGGCACCGATGGCGCAACCAAAACCGTCATCACTGGAGCCTGCAGCAATTGTCAGCAAGCCGTCCGAGGTGGCAGAGCTTAGTCGAGCCGCCGCAGACCAATCTTGGCCATGTGAAATTATTGTAAGACTTGATTTGATCCAATGCGATGATGGACTTGAAGCTTTCGGTCGATTGGATGGCAGGATGCATGGGTTGGATGAGGATCGTCTTCTTCAGACCTCTCTCCTTTTGCTTGAATCTCAAAGATGCACGGCAATGCAGTGCAATTAGTCAGCATCAAAACCCGGACCACTCAACCAACGGGTGCTGGGCAGCCTCCGAATTCAGAAACCGACATCGAGCTGCTTCATAGGTCTCGAAAGTAAGTACTTCGAGGTGATTGCGAATTTTCGTATCTCGATAGGTTCAGTAGCATTGGCTGGTGGCAATTAGTTCCACGGAAGTTTGAGGGAAAATTTTATGGCATTTTTCTGGTTTACAATACGTCCCTAAGCCAGTAGCTTCACCTACCAAGACCCCTGAGCAAGACGGTGTATAACAAACGAGTGTTCCCATATGTGAGGCAACATTGTGAATGGCATTTAGCAAAAGGCTTGGGGTTGAGTCCTCTTGTGTGTGAAATTCCGATTTCATGGTCATGGAGAAGGACTGCGAAGCAGCTACTCCTAAATTTTAGATCTGTGGAAGACCTAGAAATAATTTTCTCGTCGGAAATCCTCTTGGCGCGCTGGCATGGTGCGATCAAAAGTTGATTCAAAGTTCAGAGCTGGGTTCAAGTAAGTGTCTCGAACGAGAGCACTGAAGCGTTAGTTGAGTTAGACGCAATGCAAAAGCATAACTGGAGAAAGTCAGAGTGGACAGGAAAATCAGTGCAGGAAAGTGATGTTGCTCTGGAGTTCGAGGCGGGAGGAAGACGGAGCTTGCCAGACCCCTGGCCCCGCCGGAGATGGATGTGTGCCGGGGTCCGCCATGGTGAGTTGCAGCTCCAGTACGTCCCTGGGGCGGTCATAATAACGAGCTGCTGTCTACGATGCAGACACATGTACTGTACCTTGCGCAAGTCAGTACTTTCACTTCGTCAACAGGCTCTGGGCGGCTCCCTCTAAATACCAAACGGAATTAAAAGGTGTGTTCAGGTTTGGCGTTGCTTTCCCAAAGGAGATTCGGCACCCCTTAAGCTTCGAGGGCGATCGGCGGATTTCTCGAAGCGTTCCCCGGGCTCAAGTGGGGACCTTCTGAAGCTCCCACCCCTGCCAGACCGCCAGGGGACCCAATGAGGCCCTGAGAATTACCAATGGGAGCTTGTCCGGCCCCGGAACTTATGCCTAGAGCACCTGAAGCACTGACCTTTGACAGGCGATGACAGCACCAGCCTCAAGATGGGCTGAGGCGAGGGGCAACTGATCATACGACGGCCCTGATGGTGCCATCCTGTCCCTCGTCAACCTGCAACCTGCAGCCAGCAGCCCATAGAACGACGCATAGATATATCGGCACGCTCCTGGAGGGTGGCCGCATCCCATATCACACACTCTTGGACCGCCAACATGCCTTCCCCACTGACCCTTTTCCTGGGCCTTGCTACACTGCTATTCGGCGTCTTCGTGTCTCGATCACCGTTCATGATGGCTACGGCCCCAGTATCCGGATCCAAGCCCTGGGCTGACCAGCCCATGAAGCTTGTTTCTACTCCTCAGTACGAGACCAAGAAGGTACGGGCACGCAGCTCACCATTCCAGATCTACGCGTACCAATGCAGTACCCCCTCCCCTCTCTTGCTATCCTCGCCAGACAAAAGCACAAACGGCTGACACGAGCTGCCGCGCAACACAGACGGATCTTTTTAGCACAGGTGCTACACATATGGCCTTGCTCCACAATTCCATCTTCAGAGGATACAACAGCATATATCTGCAAGCACCACACGTCCAAGATGCGGACAAGACCGATTTCATTGGCTACGCCTTGACATGGTTTAAGTTCGTCAAGTCGCACCATGATGATGAGGAGGAGTCTCTGTTCACCAAGGTCGAGGAGCTTCTGGACGACAAGACAGTGTTTGAAGAGACGCACAAGGAGCACGGTATGTTGGGAGTCTTACCTGGGTCGCAGGCTGCCCGCAAAATTGCCAGCCAACAAGGCCGGCATCACATAGCATGTCGCATTACACTGACAACAACAATCCGCAGAGTCCTTCCTCCCTGGCCTCGCCGAGTTCAACAAGTATCTAGTCTCTGTCCAGCCCAACCCACAATCTTTCGACCCAACCGAACTCAAACGCATCATGGACGGGTTCCACGCCAACTTCGAAAACCATTTCCACTCCGAGATCAAGACAATCGCGAACCTGGCCTCTCACCCGAACGCGCCGGCGCCCGATACGCCCAAGGCCGCCGAGGCTTCCAACACATTTAAGACCTGGGGCAAAAGCACGGTGGTCAAGGCCGGTACGATGGACGTGGTCCCGTTCTTCCTGCTGAACCTGGACCGCTCCACCCAGTTCGAGGAGGGCCAGTGGGCAAACTGGCCGCCCATCCCTGCGCCTATCAAGTGGGGGCTGATCAACATCGGCGGGTGGATCAACGGGAACTACTGGAAGTTCTCGAGCTGTGATAGCGCGGGCGCCAGGAGGGAGCTGTACGCCCTGCAGAGCGAGAAGGCCAAGGCCTAGCTGCCCACGGGTCTGACCACGCTGTTCTTTGCGAGCCTATGGTTTTGTGCTTTATATTGTCCAGTCTGAAGTCATCTTCTGCTGCGGTGTTTTGGTGCAGGGAATAGCGTTTGTAAGCATGAGGAATCGATGCTGTGCGGTTTGCAGATAATGGCACTCGGGAGGCGGGAACGCTCGTTGTGCAGAGAAGTTATCACCAAAGACGCCTCTATGTAGGCTTGCCGGGTCACATTGGCATTCCTCAACACTCTTGGGGTGAAGCTGTCGGATGTCCATGCCGACAAACACCAGAAAATGACACTTTTCAATCTTTACTAATACACTGGGAGAAGTATTGTAATGCTAAACGGACTCTTCCACTGACTGATGCAGGTGAACATAGATGATGGCCAGACTCGAGCCGTGTGAACTCGAACATGTCAACTGCGATGCCAGTCTGACTTTGTGCTGGAAAACATCAAACGCCGCGGGCTTCAAGTTCTCTTGCAGGAATGCTGTGTACTGCCGAACCGGCATCCAGGTCCCCCTACCTGAACCAGGTGCATTCAATCGAGCTATTGGACTTTCCTTCTTCAGAACCCGTGTTCAAGTTTCTCTCGCTGTCCCTGCACAAAATCGGGAAAGCCCTATCAAGCCGCCTGCCGTGCTTGAACGCACGGTATGTATTCTGGATGTCGACCTGGACTCCGCCACCAACAACAAAGCCCTGCCCTGCCCGCTCCCGCTTCTGGCTTGTTTGTCTGAGCCCAGGTTTAGACCTCTGTCTTTTCGTCACCACAGTCCTAACCATCCATTCTGCGCGTGGGCGAGAGAAGGGAATGATCTTCTGCCTTTGTTCCAGGGGGCCAGAAATCGCCGAACAGGTCTGCTCGCACCCAACCCTCGATTCGGGCCAATCTGCTCTCCGTCTCTTGACTTTGATCGGCTCCTTGCGTTGGGCGGCAGACCTCCTACCACATTTCCACCACTTGAAGGCAGCCTTCCACTCATTTGAAAATCAACGAAAGACTAGACATGGATATGTCAGGCATGAGCATGGCGGGGCCGTCGGAGATGACCATGGGCTCATCATCAACGACATTGGCTACTTTGACAAGTGCAATGGTCACATCGATAGCGACTACGTCAACGGCAACAACCACGGCGATGGCGACGGGAAAAGGCTCGATGGGGATGAGCATGAGCAACGTTGTGGGCAGCGCCGGCAGAGTCTGCGAGATACAAGTGAGTACCTTAGCAGTCCATAATGACAGCAGACATCCACCAACAAGTTTTGCTGTGCCAGTAACAGAACGACGAATTGATATCCTGACGCCTACTTCTAACAGATGCTCTGGAACTGGCACACAGTCGGCGCTTGCTTTATCACTCCACAGTGGCAGATAGCCTCCTCAGGAGCGATGGTCGGCACCTGCTTCGGCGTGATCTTCCTCGTCATGGCGCTCGAGGCGCTCCGCCGCAGTACGAAGCAGTTCGACCGATACCTGATCCAGAAGCACAGGGAGGCGGCCGAGGCCCGCTACCACCAGGTCTCACCAACTGCCCCGCCAGACGCGAACCACCACAGGCTGCCAGCCCCCGTCACGGCGCCGGCCGAGTGCTGCAACACCGGGTCTAGGAAGTCCAGCAGCACGGCCGTGGGACCCGAGTGGATTGGTGGTGGCGGCGTTAGCGGTGACGCCGCCGTCAGCGTCAGGGAGAAGCCGGCTCCGGTTGCGCAGGCCGTCCGAGGAGCTGCTGCTGCCGCCGGTGGGATGAGCGTTGTCACGAGCGGAGACCACAGCTGTTCCGCACCGTTCCGCCCAAATGTGTGGCAGCAGATGATCAGAGCGCTTTTGCACGCGGCACAGTTTACTGTTGCGTACTTCATCATGATGTGAGTGTTGAACGTCGGCCCATGTGTCCTCTCTCAGCTGTAATCGTGCCAGAGGGATCCCTAGAGAACGAAGACACTGACGAATGCTTGATACTTATCACAGGCTGGCGATGAATTATAATGGATACATACTCCTCTCGATCATTGTGGGTGCATACTTCGGCGCTTTCGTATTTTCGTGGGAGACGCTGTGGGAAGGGCAGAGGTCAAATACGAGCGCCGTGGAGGAGCCGACCATCTGCTGCTCATGATGCAGTATAAAGAATCGGCATGCACACAGGCCTTTAAAGAGGAGATTGACCCTTAGCGGAGGGTCAAAATGTGTAAAGTCAAGTCTGTGATATATATAACCACTGCTGCCCTGTTGTATCCAGCGGGTATACGACTTGGCTCTCAGGGCTGCTTTCTTTTCGGCTGGATGTCGAGAGTTGGTTACGTGCTGATTTGGACCTTGACAACCGACGGCAGCAAAATTGTATTATAAATACAAATGGAGTACCCTATTGCTTTCTCTGGTAGTTTGTCTTGTATGCTGCAAGTTGCGGTGATTATTCAGTAATTCTGTGAGGAGCCGGTGTCATCGAATAGCCTGGAGAGCCGACGAGGCGTCGGTGGGGAAAGTCGCACATGCCCCAGAGTGGTGGAATAGCCACGTAGTCTAGACAAGTGCCCAAGACACTGATAAAGTGCCGGGGTTACATCCATGGCAAACAATATCCACATAACCCCGCACTGCCAATTGCTCCTTGACACGGACACGGACTCAAGACAAGACAAGACAGCATGGCACGCAGAGGCGAGTGGGAGAGCGGCGCACAGAGACAGGAGAGCAGAGAAAAGGCGTGAGAGGGCCTCTCTGCGCGACTACGAGAGTGTGTGTCTGATCGACGATTACAGAAGTACGGTAGTTGACTTTTATATTTTGGCCGGCACTCCAGTGTTTGTTTGATTGGGCTCCAGTAAGTGGAATAATCCGGAAGAAGGCATCCCGATCCTTTTGTCTCTGTGTTATATCACAACGTTCGCGACAGCAGCTCACAATGGCACTTTTCTTTTTCATCATCACACGCAGTCAGACGCATCACTGTCACGCTTCACGCTCACACAAAATCAGGCCAGGGCCCTGAGAACCACGAAGGTGGCCGTCACCCCGCATCCCTTCCTGTAGTCCCCGGACTCGGCGCTCAGCACCTTGGCCTTGCCGCCCGCCGCGAGCTGGGCCACCTCGGCCTTGAACCCCTGGCTCTCCCAGATGTCGTCGAGCACGGTGGCGACGACGACGCCGTCGCGCTTGGTGACGCGGACGAGCTCGCGCAGCGCCTCGGGCCCGACGTGCGTGTGCGTGAACGTGCCGACGCACACGACGACGTCGTACACGCCGTCGGCCACCTCGAGCGGCTTGTTGAGGTCTGTGGTCTGCAGCGCCTCGTAGGCCCCGGACTGCCGGGCCACCGCGAGCATCCCCGGGCTCAGGTCCCGCCCGTCGATGTGCCTGGCCCCGAGGCGCGCCAGCTCCACGCCGGCGAGGCCCGTGCCGCACCCGGCGTCCAGGATCTTGAGGTCAGGGCTGATGGTCGGCGTGCCGAGGGCGCCCGCCACGAGGCGCGCCACGGCCGCCGGCCCAACGTAGTTCTGAGTTGGGTCGCGAAGGTCAGAGTCATAGGTCGCGGCCCATGAGTCGTACACCTCCTGCGCCTCAGTGGCGTCCTTGAGGACGTAGGAGCGGGTGAGGTGGATGTTGTTGGCGGTGTTGGTAGTGACCGACATGATGAACTGGGGGGTCAACAAGTGTTGAATATGTTTGGGATTGGGTGTGTGAACGAGGGAATGTTCTTGTGCGGGAATGTCTGGGCTTGAGAGGAGGATGTCAGAGGGAGGTACAGAACCGTCGTCTCTCACCCGACCGACCGCGCAAACCATGGGCTTTATATATTCCCCTCAACACCACGCTCAGCATCACGTTGACGGCTGCCGACAACATCGAAGGCTCGGCATGTCGAGGATCAGCACTACGGTCCCACGGACTGCATGAGGCGCCCTCGTCTAATGTCAACAATTGGTCGCAGAGGGCATAGCCTGGACGCTCAAAACCTTTAGCTACATGGTGTACCATGTCGAGCACCCACCGCGGTTTCATTGGGCCACGCACGGCGACTGCACAGGCTTCACTTCGGAACTTGGTTGCTGGGAATCCGCAGGCGATGTGACGCACCTGGGAAAGCTCAGTCCCTGCATCCAAATGGCGCAATCGTTCGCATGGTAGGAACGACATGCCGACCGAAGAACTGGAGTTCACTGTCAAGACTGCGTAGCTGCAACTCTACCGAGTCAAATACGTCTTTCTAGAATAGGGGTGGGACGCCCCTAGCAGAGCAAAATGCTTGCTGGCCGGCTAGTTTTGCCACTTTAATAATTTCTAAATTCTTTAATTTTAATTCTGTTAAAATAGTTTTATAGAAATTAAATAAGTAATATTAAAAGTATTATATATTTTAATTTATTTTAAATAACTTATAAAATATTAAATAAAATTAATATAAAACATTTTTATTATTATTATAAACTATAAATCTTTTTTAACTAAAATAATAAATAAATAAATATAATTATTAGTATTTATACGCTAAACCCAATTAGGTATTGTTCTAGACTAGATGGCACTTGTACCTGCATTAGACGTGAGTTTGACTGCGGACCTTCATGTGGCCACCGATGATGTCGATCTGTGGAAATTCCCAAGCACTGCCTACAGGTCATCTGTTACAATGATCCCGGGGGAGCGTGGCTTAGGGGCCCGACCCCTTCCCCGCTATGCTCAACTTAGTTCCCACGGTTAAGCCCTCACCACGGTCAACGGAGCGATCTAAGTCGTCGAGACCAGGCGGCGCAACCCTGGAAGCTGCCTGTCGCCGTCGCCCCTTTGGGCTAGAGAGGATGCAGTCCTCGCTCCTCAATCCTGCTAAATACAAAGCTTGACGTCAGTACATTGTACTTCTCCGCCCTCTGGAATAAATGGGCTGTGGGCGAAGGTAGTGTAGGCATGTGTCTGCCCCGGAACGGGCGGGTACTCTATTTGCTGTGCTGGCTGACCGGCCCACTTTCTAGACTACTCGGTCGACGGGGGTGGGCAGGTGCAGTTTATTTATGTACCCATATGCATGCGACCAGGCGACCCGCGTCCTCTGCATGTCACTGTATGTAACTATCATATGACAATGGCTTGGAAGGGCCCCTTGGCGCTGGCAAAATGCCGCGGGGAAAAGGTGGCCCGCATTGATGTGGTTGGCGAGTCCCGCCGAGAGTAACCGGCTCTGACAGGTCGGGTCGGTGCCGCTCGAGGACGTCCGAGTGGGGGCATGGAGTGGGGCACCGGCATCGATCGACCGCCCGAACGGTTCGCCGTAAAAAGCGCCGAGTGCTCGGTGCTCGGTGCTGCCAAGCGGAGGCCTGCCTGCCTCAACACCATCGAATATTTTTTTCGACTCGTCACATTTAACATTCACGTGTTTCGATGAAACTTTCCTGGTCTTTTTTAGGGATCGAGGAGCACGCCTGGCTTTGGTAATGCTCGCATCCTCCTGGGGCTCTAGAGCGCTTCTCTGGGAAGGCGGCTTCGCGGATAATTGTGAATCTGCAGGAAAAATACGCGACTACACCACACTTCCTGTAGCTGACCTATGGTGCCATGGACAGCTGCATGAAAGTGACGCGAAGTGACGTAAAGACCATATTAAAAAGGGTTGAGTTTTCCATGAAAAGGTGTCCAAGCAGGCATTGAAGGCGGAACGGTGGCCGTCTGGGCTTTGCTCCTCTTTCCCCGCTACGCGTGGCCGGATGATAAAGTGACTTTGAGACGCGGAACCCAGGGTGTTCCCTGCCATCGTCAATACTAGGCCTCTCAGCTGTAGACCTGGCGACCGCTTACGTCTGACTCAAGGTCTCCTGTCCTCCGTACTGTACACCTGATGGATGCCACCAAACTCTGGAGTGGATCTACTCCGTACGTATGCGTAAGACTTCAGAGGCGGGGCAAACTGATCAATTTTTTTTTTGGCTAGGCATCATCCGTCTGTACTCATGTATATGGCGCATTGTACCACAACCTTCTGCAGGCTCTGTGCCTCAGGATGCGTCGACTGGCCCCCGCGCTATACGAGACAAGGGTGACAGAAAATGGTAGCTATCCCGCGCCCGATGCTGCCTCGATGAGGGGCACATGGGCCTGGATCGGATTGCCGCAGCGAGTTTCAAGTACTTTGACATGCCCTGGAAAATTGGCCACGGTCATGTGAGAAGCTTCCATGCAGAATGTGCTTTCGCTACGGTACCCATGAAACAGCCGTGAATATTATTCTTCGGGACGGTACAGAGTTACCTCATTCTGGATTGTCATGGACAGTGGAAATAAGCCATGGCTGAGAAGTCGGGTCTTCAGCTTGCAAATGAGCATACATGCAATATGGAAAGATCTCATCCCAAAGGGGCAGCAGAAAGTCGTCTCACGTTTAGAAACAATTGGAGGGAGTCCTGATCTCTCGGAGAAGGAAGCAGTCTTCCTGCCGAACATCGACTTGTCCCAATGCAGAGAGGGAAGCGACTTGGTGTGGAGAAGCGGCCCTGAGAGAGAGCGCAAGACAAATCAACAGGCTGTGCGTTTTACTGCCGTAACACGATCCAGCACTGAGCTCTATGGTTTGGTGAATATTTCCGCACAAGGTATTTCGAATCCACACGAATGAGATATTCGGGCCCCAAGAAATAGAAGAAAAGAAACACCATCTGTTGGCACTTCATGACACCGCGTGAGAAAGGAGTAAGGCAGTCGACACCTGCCTTGGGCATTCCCTCCTCCAGACTGGTACCCTAGGGTACCGAGTGAATGCCGAGATCAACTGGCCTCTTATGGTGAAGCATGCCCAGGTGCCTAGACCGCCGACATCCAGGCCCTTCCCACCATAATGATACCCGAGGTAAATATACCTGATCGACCACCTAGTCCTACTTTGCTCTGCGAGATCAAATACTCTCACAGCACCGCGGTCATGGATTTTGCGGTATAACCTTGAGGTCGAGAAGACACACGAGGAGGTCACGTTAAGAGACTCTACTCTCTATTTGCTCAAATGGAAAGTGTCTACACACGTGGAAAAACGGATCTACAAACGTGGGAAAACAGAATTCATCCCTTAGTTTCTCAGTGGTGGCAATGGTTGCGAGCCTGGTAGCTTCCATGAGTACTGCCAACATTGAAATCCTTGTGCCGATCCTGCGACAGGCTGAAAGTGATCGGCATGGTTCCATCGCCTGTCGCTTATTTGCCCTTGGCCAGAATAGGGTGTCACCCCAGGGGTGGGGGCACTTATGCAGGAGGAATGTTTACGCTAAGAGATTACTTTATGAAATTCTTGTCTCTTACAAAATGAATTAGATTTTCTGCGTCGCTGTTCGCCCAGACATCTCTTGTTGGATGACTAATGGCACTGTGCCCTCAATTTCCAGACGTCCTGTGAACTTCCACTCCCTGCGAAATATCCATCTATGCTTCAGTGTCTCAGCCATGGAGCCCGCATGGAGACAAAAGTTTTACCTGCCGTAGCTGAGAAGAAGCTTACAGAAATCCAACATTCTTCAACTTCATGTTGGCGTTGTCTTCCAATTATCTTCCATGTTCCTGCGCCCGTCGAAGTCCCGTACATCTCGAACCTTCCCGCATGGAAAGCCATCTGAGCCCCGCTACTCAGAATTAAGCACGTCGAATCTGGATAAGGGCTCAACTTCTTCCTGTCAATGATTTAGTTGATTGCTATCTTGTGAAACTGGCGCTTCTCATCGCACTATGGGGACAAGACTTACCTCCAGTATCTTCCTCGGAGCCCGAATATAATACTTCCCATTCCTTGCTGTGATTTTGAACGTTCCCTTTCCGAAGTGCAGCCTCAGCCATGAGGCAAGATGATGTGGGTGTATGCATTTGGACAAGCTAGTCGAAAGGCTCGATGAGACAAGGGCCCGGGGGGCCTTGTTTGGACTGGTCAACACCACATGATCTTCGTCAAAAATGCTTGAAAGGTTCATATTGTGGTTTGGTAGCTTTGGCACAATTTTCTCGACCCATTTTCGCAACATGGCAGAGGTTTGGGGCGAGAGCCCTAGAACAGCCCGTCTCCTATTACTTTCTTAAGTACCAAAAAGATGAACATGTGGACAACCTCTACGTTCGTCATCGGTCTATAGGCAATGGTCAAGATAAAGTTAGTAGGATTCCCACTTCCATGACTGATATTGAGAGTGAGCAATGAAGGCCGATGACTATGTGTGCGTTGGCCAGCCTTACACAGGCGCAGAACTCCTACTCACAAAAGCATGCTTTGGGACAATGTTCACGTCGACCGGTATGAGACAAAGAGTAGGAGGAGGCATTGCTGTCACATCAAGTGGAGCTGTCATTCAATTTCACGATTCAGTTAATTGCAGGGTTGGCTCATTTTCCACTGTTTGCTGGAGTTACAATGCTGTTTGATGGGCTTACGAATTTTGGTTACAACTTCGACTCTGTGCCGCGAGTTTGCACTGACATCGTGCCCGAAATCTCTCGCATGTCCTAATGCTGGTTTTGCCTCGGATTGCCCAACCTCATGACGCGGTACATGTTGTCTACACATGCATCCAGCAATGCTTCCTGCAAGGAATCAATGTCCGTCTGAGAAAGTGTTAACAACTTATACTTAAATTCACTGGGGAAACTGTACCTGTGTGGGTAGGTAGGTGTGGCGACCAGACTTGGTATGTGACGTACCCAAGCAAGGTCAATCCGTAACCGTCACGGCCAAATCGTCCTTTTAGAAAGAGACCGGAGATTCGCGCACCCATTTTCGGAGGGTACGCACCCTAATAAAAGCCCAAAACACCTAAAAGTTAGGCGCATTTAGCAACCTCCAATCAAAGCCTTTTTCTTAAAATAAAAAAAAAACTTCTGCTAAAAGGGCCGGCAGGGCGAAGGGGGCAAGCCCCGAAGCGCAGCGAAGGGCCGCGAGTAGGGCCGGTAGGCACGACGCGAGCCCAGAGGACCAACCCGCCTCCTTTATATTCCTTAAAAGTCGCGAAGATACAAGTACCTACTTGGGAAATAGTGTGATTTAATTGGTTATAGGGACCAGATTAGTCAGCACTGGGTGCGTACCCTCCGAAAATGGGTGCGCGAATCTCCGGTCTCTTTAGAAACATCTTTCGAATGATGGGGTTGACTTCCTGGCTTGGGAAGAATTGAATGTCCCATCAATGAGGAGCTTTGAGAATCTGATGCTGTGGTTGAACATGAGGATCTCCAATGTTGTGCAATGTTGCTTGGAAACGCATGAGTGAAGCGAAAGAGTGATTCGGATCCCCCTCCACTATTCACTCATCCTTCGAGCTCGATCATTTGAGACACATTTGTTCTGAACCAGGCTACACGGGGAAAAAATAAATCACCATTCACCGTTCCCTTTCGCTCTTGGGTATGATATGAATCATTCAATCGAGTGACCGACTACAGAGCATTCGTGTGCGTGGATGCGCATCATCTCTTAGCAAAATTGAACACCTCATCCTGCCAGCACCCATTCTGCAACTCCTTTGGCGTGTAAGTCCATAGTATCAAGCAGTGGGACGGCGATATCCTCGGCCTTCACGACGAACTGCAGTTCAGTGCAGGCAAGGACTACAATCTGGGCCCCGTTCTTGACCAACTTGTCCACTTCGCCGGCAATCATCAATCTTGTTTCATCCCTGAAGATACCAGCTCCAAGCTCTTCAAATATGGCCTTGTCGATTGCTATCCTCTTCTCCTGATCTGGGATCAGGGCTTCCACGCCAGCCTTCTCACACAGACGACCCTTGAGAAAGTCATCTTCCATGACCGTTCTAGTCGCAAGAAAGCCGATCTTAGAGACGCCTCTCTTTTTGATCTCGTCGGCCGTGAAGTCGGCAATGTGTAACAATGGCAAGCCTCCTTCAGCCTCTACCCGCCCCGCAACTTTGTGCCCGATATTGCAACCGATGGCGAGACATTGCGCGCCGGCCGCCTTGAGTTGATCAGAAGCAGCGATGAATTTGTCCGCCGCGGCGTCCCAGCGTCCGGCAGTGAAGATTGCAGAAGTCTCTGCGTGGTTGAAAGAATGCATTATCATTGGCGCCGAGGCTGCACCCCCTAATCTCCGCTGGACATGATTGTTGATGGCAGTGTAGTAGAGGGCCGTTGAGTGGTAGCTCATGCCACCGAGAAAGCCCAAGGTTCTCATATTGTATGTCAATCGGTAAATTCTGTGTCTCGAAAACGGGATGAAGACCTGCAAAGAAGGATGAAGTTTGGCAGAATTGCCGTAAGCAAACTGGGGATTTTTAATTCTGATATGGGTGAGTCAACCCGGGAGGGGGCGGCATCAATTGCTGTGGTTGGAATTTGGAGCTCAGCGGGGCTTGGTAACCCAAAGTACTTGCGCTGCGTATTTGAGCAGCCCCTGAACAGAGATCCTTTACGCAACCTGGAATCCTTGATTCACTTGATCTTGCTTGTAGTTCTTCCATTCTCGAAGCTCATAACTAAAATGTATGACAGTGATGGACTTGCTATTCAACATACGGATCTCCTATACAAGGAGGGCTCGTATTATTCACCACATCTTTTCCCAGGCTCTCCGCATGACATTCATATCTTGCAAACGCCTCCGCTCATTCTCTTCAACCCCACCGTCCTCCCAGATCCTGCATTCCTCATCACATTCCGCCTTGCCGCTAAGCAGATCCGCTTCAGCCGCAGACACAAATTTTGTCCGCTTGACAACTTTCCAGAGCACAAACATGAAGGGGAAGAATGCCACTGCGAAATAGTCCGTGATAAAGTTCTGGTAGTCGAAAGGCGCAAATACGTCGAACCCGATGAATAACAGTGTGACGCAGCCGAGACCAAGGGCGAAGTATGCGGCCCCAGGGCACAGCGGTGCAATGTAGGGCAGTGCAGACAAAGGCACCGCATCTGGCTGTGCCATTCTTGCTCTGTACCAACCAATGAAAGTCCAGAGCATTCCGGTGTAAGCTAGGATTTGTTAATCGCCTGATACGGAGTCCAAAGTAATGAATTCTAGAAGAGTCTAATAAAAGACGGGCAGGCAAGTGTAGCAGGAGAAGACTTATACGTACTGGCTATTAAAGCAGTTGTGGTTAAGTCCACAAACCAATAGAAGACGGTGACGGTGTTGTTGGACGATACCAGGAACGTTATGCAGGTAATGAGGGACACAGCAGCGACGCAGTAGATGGGAACACCTGATTTGGTGCAAACGAGCAAAAATCTCGGGGCTTGGCCATCTGTGGACAAGGGGTCAGTAACAGGTGATACAAATGGTAATGATACACGGTACTAACCTCGTGCAAGACCATACAGAGTTCGAGAGCTCGAATACAGGTAGGCATTTCCACAAGACCTGCATTTGTTTAGCAAAGCTTTTTTAGATGGAGGGAAATGTTCCACTTACAATCCAGAGGTAAGAATCAAGAAGTTGATGAGGCTAGGGAGCCCAGTGATTCCCAAGTTCTGAATTCCGATAACCCAGGGAGATGCAGCCGCTCCAGACGACGAGCCCTCAATTGCGCCCATGAGGCGCTCGTCTGTTGGAGAGCAGATGATACCCACAGCAAGGACACCAATGACGTAGAATCCGACAAGACGATAGAAGATGAGCTTCGCCAGGCGTGGGATCGTGTGTCGTGGGTTCTGGATCTCTCCAGCGGAGATTGCGAGCATATCGGGTCCTGCAACCGTGAATCCCGCGTAAATAACAACAGACCTGAGCAGTGTGAGTATGTATATACGTAAAAGCTGTCCATCAGCTGACAAACTCACCACCACCCGAGAAACTTGCCCGTATCTCCTTCGGCATAATATGGAATCATGTAATTACCACCGCCCCAGTTCCTGAATCCGTATGCATCCTTCTTAGGGTTTCCGCCGGACATGGTGACCAGGGTAACCATGACGAGTCCGATGAGGAGCAAGACTTTGAGCGAGGCCATCACGAATTCGCTCTCGCCGTACCACTTGACGGCGACAACGTTCAAGAAGACACAAACACCCATGGCAAGTGCGATCCATGCGGCAGGGTTTGTCTCGGTGTCCCAGAATTGAATGACCGTGGCCACAGCGGAGTATTCCACACAAACCTGAGCGTCCAGATTAGCCGGCTTTCTAGAAGGGATAGCCATATAGGCGGCCACCTACCAGCATAGTACCAGCAAAGAAATATGTCCATCCCATCGCAAAGCCCAGTGCAGGATCAACGAAGCGGCATGCCAGTTCGAATATCGTTCCTCGGATAGGCAGGAAAGCACACATTTCGGCAACACACAGGTAGCAGGGCCACACGAACAATACCCCCCAGAACAGGTAGCCCAGGACGAGTGACAGTGGGCCTGCTTCCGACAGAACGCTGCCAATCCCGACGAAAAGTCCCGTGCCAATGCTTCCGCCGATAGCCATGAGCTGGACATGTCGTGGTGAGAGGCCTCGCTGCGTTTCGAACTCTGCACGTCGCTCGAGGCCGCCGGTGGTTGGCTTCACGACGCCTGCTTCGACGTTGGTTTCGGATGCGGATTGGGCGGAGGAAATGCCCATGGGCTCCTTGTGGTCTTCCGGAACACCCATTGTGTCGATCGGGTGTGAATGTGAGGCGGATAACGGAATGAACACCGAGTGCTCAAGTGCTGTCAGCAGAAAAGGAGGGAAAAGGGCTACATATCAATCATATATCAAACGCACTGGCCCCCCTTCCCCGGAGGTCGCGTGGGTGTATGCTAGTCAGCGATCATTGTAAGTACATCGATAAGCAAGATTTGATCCCAGAAGGGGCGATGGCCCTTACGAATGGGATCAGTCCTGAGCTTGGCGACCGACATATCTCCTCCTCTGGTGGAGCCGCCAAGTACCGGCAGAGATAAGCAGACTGCGGAGAATCTGTCTGATTACTCTCTGAGACGCGCCTTGGCCACCGAATACAGCCGCTATCGCCCATTTCCATGACTACCAGAATCGTTAAGCTCAGTATAATTACGAGCATGTCAAACTCCAGCCCTCGCTAGCCCCCGGGCGGGATGTGAGGGTACCGGCAACACGCCAAGCCACCTCGCTTGTACCTTCTTCAATAGGCATCCATATGCGAGTGACACGACCTATGAACGGGAACAGCCCTATCTGCCAGGCCAAAGATATACCAATGCAGACCTTAATTGTTACGTATGGAGCGGTATGGGGGAACGATCCTACCTTGACATGTGCAGCCCGATGCAGCCCGGGGAATATGCCCAGGCACTCTTCCGCATATGTCTTTCTCGTTTCAGAGTGAAGTTGAGGAGCACATGTCCATACCTCTCTTTTCATGATGCACAGAAATTACAGGATCAAAGACTGCATGTGCAGATAGCAGTGCACAGAGAAAGGTAAAGCATGGCAAGGTCTCCACTACAACAAGGCACTTGAAGGTCTCCCCACTAGCTCGGCCAGTGCTTTACGCTGAGATATATGGCATGCTGTTGGGCTCGGCAAGACACAGGGGTCAGAACCATACCAACCTTGATAAGATGCCCCAAGATATGTGCGAAATTGCAGTCCGAAATCCCGCTACAAAGCGTTCGAATCGGAGACTACGTGATTTTCACAAATAGTAAAAGAGACAAGAAGAGCATCTCATGGTATAACTGGATGCGACTCAAGCATTCGCGAGAGGCGTTGGGTGTGCAGACAAGGCCCAGTGATCAATTTCATGCATTTCAAGTATGTATACAAGCGACATCGAGCTGATTTGAATACATAACAAAGTTTTTCAAATTCTAGAATGAGCTGTCACGCCGTTTGCAGCTCCGCCGGGCGCAACATGATGCAGTCCGCCAAAACACATTTCATAAATGTCATCAACCCATACACAACGCGGGGGGAAAGAAAAGAAAGGCCATTTTACAAGAATACAACGAGAAAACAGCTCTACGACGTTGGTGAAGTCTGTCCTCTTGCAGAAGCCTAGCTGATGCGATCCACCTCGGTGACGTTGAACTGACCGCCCTCTTGGGCTCCTTTGTGTTAGCCAGTCAGCTACTGGTCCCGAGTGAATGTTTAGCGGGAGAGCTTCAGTACTGTCGGCTTGACTTCCCAATTAAGATGAACCAACAGGAAGCGAAATGCGTTCGAGGAGCAAATAGAGATATCTTTCTCCTACGATCAATGCCGAGGTCTAATCACGGGCCCACTTTGCTGTTAACGCATGCGGATTGTCATGGACCTTGGACTGGAGAGGCAGAGGACCAATATTCATGCACAACTTTTAGTCAGCGGAACGGCCATCTCTGATCATATCGGATTTTCCTCAAGCTACGAATATTCAGTGTGTGTACGTGTCGATCACCCCGTCGAAGGGTGCTCTGTCATGGCCCGCTCCAGCTTCGCCACAGACCCCTGCACCTCTTGCTCCGTGGGCAAATTGACTATCAATAGGTACAGGACATCCTGCTGGAGGATCTTCTTGATAATTCCCTTTTTCCTCCGCTGGCCGTTCGGCATTCGTGCACGGCGTGGTCCTCTAGGTGCTTTGCCACGAGCCATTCGCCGCTGGTCCTGGTACTCTCGCTTCAGCGCCCTTCGATCCTCTCTAGCGGCGCGGCGTTCCTGGCGTCTGGCGGCAGGGTTGACATTGCCGCCTGTGAGCAGCGAGATCAGAGACCCGCTGTTAGCAGCGTGATTGGGATCGCTGAAACGCGAGGAGAAGCTTGGGCGCGCGCCGGCTGGGACGGCGAGAGTTGAGCCCTGGTGTTCTCTCTCCTACGGTATCGTTAGCAAATTATGATGGTGGAAGCTGGACGATGCAATCTCACATAAGAGGCCTGCGCCTTTCGGTCCAAGTAGTCTTGAACCCACTTTCCAGCACCTTTCCATTTCTCTTTCGTACTCTCGCTCACGGCCTGCTTGCCCTTGCCCTGTTGTTCCAAGTCCGAGGCCGCTGCTCGATCCAGATCCGGGAAGACAAGAGCAGCTGATTCAGGCAATTCAATCTCACCGTGTGTTTTACCACTGACAAGCCTGATGTTTTGCATCCCTTTCTTCAATTTTGACATTTCGGCGTCGGGGTTACTGTATTTAGCAACGGTTTGGTTGATGTCCAGCCTCTCTGACGAAAACAACGCCTTGCCCGTTGCATTGGCTAGCTTACTTAGGGGCCCGCGGGGCTGCTGCCCGGGGACCTCGTCCTTGAATGCCATGACCATGGCGTATAATCCTCGAGGCATAAGAAGCTCTTGATTCACTCGGTCGAGAAATGTATTCCGCCTTGAGCGGGACTGTAGCTCCTTTGCGGTGCCGGCTACCACTTGCACAACTGTGCTGACGATCTGAGCCGCGAGTTCCGGGACAAAGCCAACCGCACCGGCTGCGATGAAGATGATGTCGATCCAAGGGTCGGACTGAGGTGCTTTACATTAGCACCTCAAAAGCCAGATGCTGCGTCTTACTGGACTGGACACTAAGTTACTCACTTTGCTGGCCGCAAGCCAATCTTTGAGGAATTTCAGAAATACTTCTTGGCTCACACCACACCTGTCCAATACAGGAGCGTATGCCTTGATAAAGCCCCGGTCCTTGTTTCGTGGCCGTCTCTGAGGAATGATGACTGGGCATGGAATGCGCTGAGTAGGCTGAGGGGGTGGGCCAGCCATACGGAGCAAGTCACGGATCATCTGTTCCTCCTTCTTGACTCTGCTCTCCTCAGACTCGGGTTCTGCCGCCACCGGCGTGACCAAGGCTGCCTCGGACCCCGCATATGAGAGAGGTGCGACACGCTCTGCCATATCATCTAGTTCCCAAGCAGCTTCATCGTTCACCTCGATGATATCGGATTCGTCGTCACTGGTCGAGTCGTCGTCGTCATCTGGATGACCGTCCTTGGAGGCCTTGGATTGGCGTATTTCATTGTCTGCATTGCCGGGAATGCGCTCGGCTTTGCCGCTGCGTACAAGCTGATCGGCCGTCGCTTCGTCGGCAACTTCCACGTACTCAGGGGGTGCCTCTGCAGACACTGGTGCTGGTGACCTAGATGACGACGCAATCGCGGGATCAGTTGACTGGTCTTGTGCAGACCTGGACCGAGAGCGAGCGCGGTAGTCACTAATGGATGTTCAAGTTAGTGATCGCCAAACGCAGAGCAGGTCGGGAAGATGTGTGAGTGGACTTGATTGTTCAATGTTCGTGAACGAATGGAAACGTGCGAAAGACGCATAATTATTGGCCCACTTTCCACTGCCAGGGTTCCACATACTGTATTGCTTCGCTTGCCATGCCCAGGCCGGAGCCCAGCATCCTCACAATGATACCCATATTGAGACGAGAGGTCGTATCGAAGCTGGGCTTGGCGACTGCGAGAACGATCTCAAGGGAGACCTCAGACATCTCTGCTGCGAGGTCGTCAGCTTTTAAGGTTTTCCCCTTTCCTGCATATCAGCCGCCGATTGTAAGCCACCAGTGGACATTCATTCGCTGCCTGGAATTAGTGCTTATCCTGCACGGTGCCAAATGAACGCCGTTTCGATTCAGGTCCCAACAATGACAACTAGCGTGTTGCACCGCCACTATTCATACCTCCGAGCAACTGATTCGACCACCTGTCCTTCTTGGTTGGGCTAACAGACGGTTGTAAAGAAGCGCAACTAGGCCCAGGAATTACCTACCCGCGGGTACCTATAGATACCCGTATATAGACTTCGGGTCCTTAAACCCGAATATATACCAAATTACCTAAAACTAAATAATTACCCGATATCCGATTCTATCCGAATAAAAGTAAAATTCTTTAAATTACTTATATAATTATCTAATTACTTTATTATTATTAATAATATAACTAAATAAAATTTTATTTTATTTATTATTTTATTTTTTTAATTTTATTTTTTTAAATAAATACCCTAGTATTTTATTTTATTCCGCTTTTTTTAAGCTTTATAACGTTTTTTCCTTTCCTTATTAATTTACTTATTCTTTTTTTTTAATATAAGATTTAATTTAGCTATAATAATAATATTTTTAACTTTACTTATAAAATTAAATTATATATATTTAAGGTTTTCCTAGCTTCTTATAATATAATATAGCCTTTTAATATAATAAATTTTATAAAATTTATCTTTATTTTATTATTATATTTTAGCTATTTTTTTATTATTAATATATAATATAAAAAATATTTTAATATTATTTAAAAATAAATTATATTAATTATCTTTAAAAAGATTATTAATAAAGCTTTAAATTTTTTTAAAAATAATTATAAAAGAAAAGATATTAAAAATATTAATAGCTATATTAATAAGATAAGAATATTTTTATTTATTTTTTTATTATTATTAATTAGCTAAATTATCTTTATTTTTCTTTATTTTACTTTTAGTTTTATTTTTAAATAAAGGTTTTAAAATTTACTTTTAATAAGAAATTTTTTAATCTTTTTTTATATTTATTTTTTATATATTTACTAAATAATTTATTATTTTTAAAAGCTATTTAATAAATGCTTAATAAAATTACTTAAATTTTTTTATAATTATTAATTTAAAGGCTTAATAAAATCTTTTAAGTAATATTAAAAATATATATTAATAAGTTTTTATTTAAAATATATTTTAATTTAATTTAGCCTTTTAAAAATATTAAGAAATTAAAATATCTTATTGTCATTATTAAAGTAAAATAAAATAGCTTATTAAATAAATTATTATTTATAAATCTAAGTATATATTTATTAAGCTTTAAATAAATAATAATTAAAATAGAAAGAAATTATTTTATTAATATATCTTTTTATTTAAATTTTAATAAATAAATTTATTTATAATCCGAAAGCTATTTTTATATTAAAGCTTAATAAGAAAAAATAATATTAAATATATATTTTATTTTATTTTTAAAAATATTAATAAAGTATAAGATAAAAAGAATATATTTAATAAAACTTTAAAGAAGATTTTAATTTCGGTTAAAAAATCGATAATATTTAAAATATTATTTATTATTTTTATTTTTTTATATTTAAAGAAGTTATTAATAAAGGCTAAAATTATTACTTTTAGCTTTTTAGCTTATAATATAATATTAATTATAAAGCTTTATTATATATATATATTTAAAATTAATTTAAATATTTTAAAATTATTATTTATAAACTTTTTAATCTTTTAAAAATAATATTACCTTTAAAGGCTAATATTAATATAGATTATAAGCTAATAGATTTATTAAATATTAATTAAAATAAAATAAAAAGTAAAATAATTAAATATTAATTTAATAAAAAGCTTATTTAATATTTCTTTTACTATTTTTTAAAATATTTAAAATAAGCGGCTTTAAATTCTTTAATTAATACTTTTTAATTTTAGCTATTATTTTAGCTTAAGAAATATATACTTTTTTATAAAATATATTTTTAATAAGCTAAAATATATAGTTAATATAAAAAAGCTATAAAATTAATTAAATTTAATAATTAAAGAATAAAGTATTATTAATTCTTTATATTATATTATAAATAAAAAAGTTATTAATATTATTAATTATAATTATTAATATCTTTTTTTAAAAATTAAGTTAAATAATATTTATTATTA
>JALPVH010000152.1:0-132479 GCA_023242295.1 Diaporthe ilicicola | reverse complement strand
TATTAATATATTTAAGTTTTATTTTAAAATTTTATTTTTTATATTTAATATTATACTTAAAGTTATTTTAAATATATTTAATTTTAATTTAATTTTAATTTATTTTAATAAGCTATTAATATTCTTTAATTATATAAATATTTTTAAAATATTTTTCTTTAGCCTTTTACTTTTTAAATATTATCTTATTATATATATAATACTTAAATATAAAGATAAAAGGAAAGTTTTAATAGCTATAAGTTATAATTAAAGAATAAGTTAAAATCTTAAGTTTATAGCTATAATAGTTAATATTAGCTATTATCTTATATTAATTAAATTAAGTTAATATATTTCTAATATATAGCTACTTTATTAATATTTATATTTATTAATTTATTAATAAATTTATTTAACTATATATTACTATAATAATTATTTAATATTTAAATATTTTACTTTTTATTTTATTTTATATTTAAAAATAATATAAATTAAGTTAAGCTTTTTAATTAATTATTATAATAATAAAACTAAATTTAATAATAAATATTTTAAAATTAATAATAAAATATTAAAGAAAAGTATTATATAAAAAGCTTTATATAAATAATTTTAAAATAATAATACTAGTATTAAAAGATTTTATAAATATAAGCTTAAAAATAAGCTATATATCTTTTATTTTTTATAAATTATTAGTTTAATTTATATAAGCGGTTATATTATAAAAAACTTAATATTATTAAAAATCTTATAAACTTTTATTTTATAAAGTATCTTTTTAAAAACTTTATTATAAAATTATATAAAACCTTTTTACTTTTAATATTTATTTTTAAAAATTTATTTTTATTATCTTTTAAAAGGTTATAAAGGATTACCTTATTTATTATTTAAATAATAATATTTTATTTTACTTTTTATCTTATTTTTTATATTATTAATTGTTTTAATTATTAATATTATTATAATTTATATAAAATATATTATTATTATATTAAAAGATTTAAAGCTTATTAAATAGCTTATTTTTATTATAAAAGATTATTATAAAAATATAGTTTAAAGGTTAAGAATTTTTAAGTAAAGATAAGTATTATAACTTTTAAGCTTAATTTAAAACTTTAAAAATCTTTTAACCGGTATTAAAAAAAAAATTTAAAACTTTATAGCTAAAAACTTTATAGCTAAAGATTTTATAGCTAAAGATTTTATAGCTAAAAACTTTATAGCTTATAAGTAATATATAGCTAATAGATTTTAAAGCTTTTAGGTTATTTATAAATTTTAATTTTAATTTTAATTAGAATTAAAAATTAAAGCTTAATAATATAAAGTAAAATAATATTAATTAAATTAAGATTAGAATTTATATAAAAATAAAAGATTATTAAGATTATATAATAACTAGAAATACCTAGTTATAGGTAATTACCTATCGGATACCTAACTTAAATATTTAGGTCGGGTACCTAATAGGTAATTACTTATAACTGGGTATTTTCTGGGCCTACGCGCTCCCCTGATCATTATTGCACTTATGTTGGAGATCAATGTATATGAATAACAATATGGCATTTATATATTGAATCAGCCACACGCCACAAGTTGAATGTTAGAACTACCTTGGCCTGCTCATTTCCTATCTACTTTCACTATTTCCATCACACATACCGGGTGTCCTGCGGGACGTGTAAGACATTCATGGGGCACGATTAATGAAAGACATGATTTGAGGCCATGTGATAGGACCCTGTGCCAGATCCGTAACCATTCGACGGCGGACCGTCGGTATGATATACCGCAGGAACCTGTGTCCAGGCGAAGTGTGGCTGCCCATGGGCAATGCGCATCAGCGCCCACGAGTGACCATGCGATGGTTGACCGTCGGTCTGATGTGTCGCAGGAATCTCAGGCTGTGTCCAGGCTAGGTTTGGATGGCTAACACTCTTGGGCACCCGCGGCCCGGCATTGCTTTGGTCCGTATTGGCAGCTGACCTCCCTTTCGACGATCGTAGAGACGAAAAGAAAGACGACAATGCCTTGAGCAATTGAAGACCAGCGAATACGGAAGTTGGACGCTTTGGCGCGATCTGAAGAGACTGGACAACGGCAACGAAGCCTAGCTCTGAAGGGGGCAACGGAACCGCACAGAGATTCTGGGACTGGAGCGAAGAGCAAGTAAAACAATATTTCGATCGCGACTAGGTTGTTTTTTATTATCAACTGGAGAGGGCCAACGCTCTAGCCAACCATATATATATATATTTATTCAAGAAATAGATTTAAAATTAAGTAACCTATTTCTATTACCAATTTTCTTTTTTCTCTCTCTCTTCCTTTTCATTTTCCTATTGCCTTTCTTTTTCTTTTTCTTCTTCTTCTTCTTCTTCTTCTTTCCTTATTTTCAATATTAGCATTGGACATAGTTGATCGTTATCGACGGAGGACAATAAGGCTATTCAAGACGACATAGGTAGCCAGCTCCACTAGGCAAGGGTGAGGCGCACAAATCTAAATCAAAGGTGGATCCTGGTTGACTAAGATAGGACAACTCTGTAGAATGGATAACTGCACTATGTATGTAGTGATTAACAATGCGACTCGATAGCTGTCACTGACCGATTGCGCAGGAATTATTGGGCTTGGCGGGGCGGGTTAGAGAAGAATGGGGAAGGTCGATGGTTCTTCGCCAGGGTAGCAATACGACCCAAGACACATTTCGGAGCGCAGCATTCTTGGCTTTCCGTGCCTGGATAAAGGCCCCCCTTTCTATACGAGGTTACTGTGGTACGACAGATATCGAAGACGTCGAGGAACATTCTCACCATGTGAGCATAATTGGGACCAAAAAGGAAGCACATGTCGTCGAACTTCTTGAATTGGATAACGGCTCCGTGTTATGCTATGGCGGTTGGCCGTGACCCCTGGTTTCTCAGCCTAGAAACATGACTTTCCACAGATACCATGTCGACAATCAGTATTTAAACCCTACCCTGGAGCCCAGCCAGGCTACTGCTTGATGAATGATAGCTCGGTCCACCTCCTCTCAGCCGGCCGACCAAGATGAAGCCATCCTCGCTGATTTCACTCTTCGGCGCCATCGTGCCGGCCCTTGCGGCCCCGAACGGCATCATCCGCCGTGCCGACCCGGACTTCGTCGAGGGCAAATACATTGTTCAGCTCAAGCCCGGCACGAGCCCAGACGCAGTCGCCGCTCACCACAACACCGTGCGCAGCCTCCTCCGCCGCCGCGATGGGTCCGCAGGCGCCCTCGAGCAGACGTTCCAGATCGGCGGCTTCAACGCCTACAGCGGCAGCTTCGACGACGCAACCCTCGCCGCCATCTCTGACCTGGACGAGGTCCTCGTCGTCGAGCGCGACCAGGTCGTCCGCGTCGACCAGACCGAGGGAACGTCGACGACCATGCAGGGGCGCGACCTGACGACGCAGGCGAACAGCATCTGGAGCCTGGGGGACCTGTCGCACCTCGAGGCCGGCGCCACCGAGTATGTCTACGACGAGACCGCCGGCGAGGGCATGACCGCGTACGTGTTTGACACAGGCATCCGTCTTTCGCACGAGGAATTCGAGGGCAGGGCCAGCTTCGGCATCAACGGCGTGACGGGGTCGACCACGCAGAACGGCACGAACTCGGACACGGACGGCCACGGCACCCACGTCGCGGGTACTATCGCCGGCAAGACCTACGGCGTGGCAAAGAAGGCCAAGGTGATCGACGTGAAGGTGTTCGACGGCGAGGCTGTAGGATTTCCGTCCTTTTCTTCGACACATTATGCCCCGTATGCTAACACATCTCCCAGGGCTCCATCTCAGCCATCCTCACCGGCATCACCTGGGCCGTCAATGACATCACCTCCAAGGGCGCCCAGAAGAAGTCCGTCTTCAACATGTCGCTCGGCGCCAACAACGTCACCGCCCTCGACAACGCCGTCCTCGCGGCCTACAACCAGGGCATCCTCACCACCGTCGCGGCCGGCAACAACAACCAGCCCGCGACCGACTCCCCGGCCAGGCTGCCCGAGTCCTTCACGGTCGGCATGACTCAGCCCGACCGCGCCCGCGTCGACATTATCGAGGGCGTATACGGCAGCGCCTACGGGCCGGCGCTCGACGTCTTCGCCCCCGGCCTCGACATCGTCAGCGCGAGCTACCTGTCCGACACGGGGTCCCGGACCGCGACAGGCACCAGCATGGCGGCGCCGCTCGTTGCCGGCCTCGTGTGCTACCTCCGGGGCCTGGACGGCGGTTTCGGCACGCCGAAGGAGGTCACTGACCGGATCCTTGAGCTGGCCATCCCAGATGTTGTTGCGGACCCCAAGGGCTCGCCGAACTTGTTGGTGAACAACGGAAGCGGCCGTTGATACTGATTGATCATGAAGGCATTGGAAGAGACTCTGGACCATCAGTCGGCCTGCATTTAAGACCGCCTAAAATCTCAAGTCTTCACCCAATCGATGGAAGGCTTAAGCTTTCATCAATGGAAGTAATAGAGCTATAAAATGTACTATGGCATCTCAGTATGAGTCTCTAGAAGCAATTGTAATTCTTACGCACATTAATTTTTTTGGCTACTCGGTGCCCAGGAAATGGCAGTCTTTTCCTAGGGCTGAATGTATGCAGTATCATGAATTGGTTGTTGGTTGGACTGCTTTTACTGACCCACAAACCACGTGTATGTCGCGCGCACAGGCGAACATCTCCATGGCTCTGGGCGAAGAGCTCGTCACTCCGGAGTCTTGATTTAGAAGCCTAGCTCCGTGAAAGCGTTGGCGGACTGAAATCGCTCAGAATCCCCCACTTGGTGCTTCCGGCTTTCAATCAATCAACGGGTTAGCAGCCGTAGCTTCAGCACAGTCAGGACAAGAATTGCTCGAAACGGCTGGAGGCCGGCGTTGGCAGGTCCGCTTCGTGAGCTACACACATCGGTCCCGCGAGGATAGCCTCGAGGCGACGTCCGCTCCCATAGCCCACATTCCGTGCCGCGTCTTCGCTCACGCTTGGCCGAGACATTTTGTTTCCCGTCCACACCATGTTAGTTTCCATTCTATTGAAACAGTTGAGAGGGCTTGACAGGTTGTGTGGATCGAGATGCGCGCCAGCCTATCGGACGATTTGGCGCGGCACAGAGAACACGAGCCCCCTCAGCCATGCTTAAGCGTCTAGCGCCAAGGGTCTTGACAGGAGTTTAGTGATACCTGCTCGAGATCGGCTCGATGTCGGTCTCGCTTGGCTATCCCGGAAACGGATGCTCATGCTTTACACCTGGTAATTGGTGCGCATGCTCTCGCATGATCCAAACGGCACCACAATGTATATGAGATGACACACTGTGTACTGTGCACCAGGAAAGCCATGCGACTACCTCAGCCTTGTCGTCTGAAGATCACGACCATGACCAAATGACACCGAGGGGGAGACACATCGGTCCGACAAGGGACGCCGTAGCAGCTCTCCTGCAACTGTCTCAATTGAGCTGCCGCCTCAAGACGCCCCTGGAATTTCATCCGGGGCCACCTCGGGCATCTGCGTGGACGAGATCCAATTCTCCATCACGGCCTGACCACCACCAGGTGCGGCCGATTGCCCGGTTCTGCGCCCAGTCTTGGCGGGCACACCTCTCCCGGCGCTGAGGCCATCACGCTTCTTGACCACGAGACAGAGAACACGGCCGTAGATTGAAAACCCCTCATAAGAAATATCCATTGCTAGCTTCTTTTTATCGTCCCTTTGAGCTTCGTGTTCGGCGGGACTAGCGGCGTCCCTGCGACGCTTGGCCGGGGGTGGCGCCGTTGCCGAGCCGTCAGAGTCTTCATCGTCCACGAATAAGTTGTCGTCGTCGTCCTCTTCGTCCGAAATCACGATCTCGGCATCGTGTTGGTCACCGTCCCCGCCGCCGTCCCTGGGTGGCCTTGCGCCCCTCCCGCGGCGGCGTTTCGATAGTCGCATTGATGGTGGCGAGCCGACGGGTGCAGGTATTGTTTCACCTTGGTCCATAGTTGGGATGTCAAAGAGGGCTACTGCGTCATCGTCGTCCCCCTCCTCGCGCACTACTGTCGTCTCTTCGGCAACGTCGGCCGGCCCCTCGACGTTGATAGGTACTTCTCGGGACGCACCCGTTAGCTTGTTCGAGTTTGACGTCAGCTTCGTCTGCGTCGTGTCGCGGAAATGCTTGTGCTTGTAGAGTAGCGAGTGGCGCGTGTTTGTCTCGGTGAGGAAAATGGACACCTCGAAATCGTCTGGGAAGAGAGCAAGGGTGGTCAGCATTGGCAAGAATGTTTCGCGACCCGCACAGCTTGTCTGCGCCGCAAATAGACGGCTGGGAATGTTTCAAAAACAAACAAGGCTTCGGACGTACCCTCTACCACGACATCCTTGATGCCACGCTTTTTGGTGCTCTTCTTGCGGCTGCGCTCCCGTTCTTCGCGGAGCTTGGGAAGGACCAGGGGCCGTACGCTCTCGATGACCCTGGGCAACATCGGGCTGCGTGGGTTGAGCAGCCAGGAATGCGCCAGAGCAGGATTGTCGAGATATATGCGGCACTCAAGCACCGAGTACTTTGAGATCCTGAGGTATCGTCGGATTGGGGCCATGACTGTTGAGCTGTGCTCTGACAGCTACGCGCTGTTGGACGTGCAGCGGCGCGGTGTGTGTGGTGTGGCGTATGGGCTACTGCAAGCGGCGGTCCGGAATCATCGTGAAAGGCGACTTCGGATCGAGATGTCGAGCTTCGAAGGTTGAGGAGCTCGGCGTGGATGGGATGAAAGCTGTCTGGACGACGCGCGGGAGGTGAGGTCATGGGTTCCCCCTACTCCGTACAGCAGTGGAGAGTGGGTACTTAGGTACTTGGGATCCTGACCCCAGGAAGCTCCGAGCTTGGGCCTCAGCACATGGGCAGCAACATATGCACACTTTCGAGTCCGAGCCAACTACACTTCAGAAGGGTCGCTGAAGCCTCGAAACTCACGAAAAATGCGGCTAGACGAAAGTTTTCTAGCCTTGGCCCATGGAAAGATTTTACAGCACACCTAGCTGTCGTGTTCAGGTACGTCTACTTGGGAGCTCTGAACGGCGTTGTGTACAACAGACCTGATGTCACATATCACGATCTTGTTCAAAGTTATGCCTGACCACGTAGATCGTCCAAGGGACAACAGAACACGAGGTTTCAAACATTAGATACGACCAAGTTGGACCTTGATGTCAAGGTCATCCATTGCTGAGTTGCCTGGATGATACCGGCAATATCGATCGACACATATACTTGGTCATATATGCACCAGATTGACCAATGTAGTGTCCGAGTTGAAACCTTTTTTTTTTTAATGTAGCGAGAGGCTTAAGGCTGTGTTGATCCCTGGCCCTGGAAGAGGCGGAATAATGATGCTGGTCTAGTCAGACACGACTAGTGCTGTCTGGGTCATAGAGGGCCCCGGACAGCACTGACGAAGATGTGGAAGATGACATCCTAGTTGAGCATGTATATTGGATGACCGAAGACATGACTGTAGCTGAAGAGGTGTAAGGCAAGCATTGGTAAGGAGTCGCGTGTCCCGCCTTGCCAGTACGCTCACTGCATTGCGCGCATCAACATCGGGGCAACCAAGATCGATCAAAGTATGACCGAGACCCCGAGCGCCGGAAGCACATCGTGTAAGAGGCAGCCGCGCATGGGATGGTCCAGTCACAACAGTTAGCAAGGTAAGCGGCTTCGGGTTACCAAGGCCTGGTAACCAATAAGGTTGGGATCTTGTGGTAGGTTTAGGTTCAAGTGAAACATGGCCTCTTAGATAACTTCTTCCGCCGCCAGTGCGGTTCCTCTGAACTAGTTCCCAGCAGCTGCGTACGAGAAAAGTTTATTTTCATGCCGTACTCGCAGCGGGTGGCTTGGAGTCACAGTCGCGTCCCTCGAGAAGAATGACGAAGTAAACAGCGGACAGTGGCAAAGTCCAACATAGAATGTGAAACAGTAGCTGGGAGTTGTTACCTGCGCACGCACTGGCCAGGCTGGGCACGTATTCCCGTCGGAGTAACCAGCAGGCTGGGAGCCACAACAACGGCCGACGGTCCCGGTGGGCGGTGCCTTTTGGTTCCCAGGCACCTGGCGGCCTTGAAGCGCCGGAGCCCGAGATCTCGTGTTCTGGTTCTTCTCATCTTCTCAGTGGTCACTGCCGCGAATGCGAAAGACAGGATTACCCCGCGCTGCCTCGGGTTTCAGGAACAAGAAAAAGTAGTGGGTTATGTAGGTCATGGGGATTTCCAACCAGACAACCCCGCCCATGCTCAGCCATGCCTACCTAGTGTTTCCCGGCCCCTTGGAAGCGGGAAAAGAAAGAAACATGTCACGGCCGGCCGTGTGATCGGTTGGCAGCCCACACACAGCCCGACAGATGCAGGTTGGGAGGTGTGAGTGCTTGCAGGACAGGCCTAGCGGAGCGGGTACAAGTCGCCAATGTATCTACCTTCGCCCCCATCCTGTTGCCATGCCGTCCACCCCATGCACGCCGCTAGGAATGGAAGTGCTGACATGTGTGTTGGACCAAAAAAAGACACAGGCCACTCAGCCCGTATTGGACGGCCACCTTGGACGGCCACTGGATGCTCGCGGGATGACGGTGAAGTGACCAAAGTACCGCGGGAGGTGATCAACCTGTTCCCATCTGAGCCTTTTTCATAATGGCTTGATATTGTGAGAAAGAAGTTGGTTGCCTACCTCGTATCTCTTCGCTGCCTCCCCACCCCTGGCCAAAAAAAAAAAAGCACAGGCACCAACCACCCAGAGGGACACGCAGCGTCTCCCACGTGGTGTCGCATCCCGCTTGTTTAAGGCACAACACAAGTGAGCAGTAGGCATGCACGCGGAAAGATAAGAAGGCAGCAGATAGACACGCCTGGCCCCACTGCAAGGCCTGCCCACCATCTCTCGAGAGGCGAACCAGGCAGGCCGGGCCGTGGGGAGAGGCTACGCAGCAACCCTGGTTCTGATACAGCAAAGGGCCCCCGGAGCTGACTGTGCGCCTGAGAGGACCCAGCAGACAGACAACGAACAACGTTCCCCGCCTCTTCGCGTAGATCCTGCATGGTCCCGTTTCTGTGCTCTTCCCCGCCTTCAAACAACATGCGGTGACGATGTTTCCCGTATCCGCCGAGGTCCTGGAGGAGGCCGTTTGATGTTGATGAAAGCTGTCGAAGCCGGACTGGCTCGTGGTGTGGCTTGGACGGGCTCTGACAGCCGTGCAACCGGTCCTAGTGCGGCGCGCTCAGCCATATTCAGCCGCCCGTTCCTAGGCCATCTTGAACTCTATCGGGAGATGCTGCAGCTGCCTGCTGTCAGATGGGCCAACCCCATCGCTCAACCCCAGTGAGGGCCGATTAATAAGCTTCGTAGGGTGGCTACGCTCCGAGCTCCCGTGAGCGAGGCACGCGGCGATAAGGTCCACCTCCGACCTGTGCGGAGGAGAATGCTGTCGCAAATATCAGCTGATATTCGCCATTGCAAGCATATTGCCTTGGCACGAACAAGGCGCATGCAGCCGGCCGCAGCCAGTAAACCACTCTGCCACTCAATCGCTAAGCGAGTTGAGGAATTACCAATGCCTGGCTATCGATATTATACATATGCAGGCGTGGGATTTTGGAAATCGCCATCCATCGAGATGGGGCCACGCGGCAGGAGAGCGCAGAGCTAGGGGCCGCAGGTGCGATCTCATTGATGGATCAGATAGAAAGCGCAGCATACCATGAATAATAAGTGGTTGCAGATCGGGTTGCAGACTGATGAGATGGTGATGGTCAGATGATGTGTGATTGGGCAAGGGCCTTGGTAGGTAGGCTGGCAGGCAGCGGACCTACGGAGCAAGGGAGGAGTGACTGGTCCGGGTGTGCGGTGCCACAAACCTCATTCGCAACCACCACCATCATGTGTTGCAACGAGACAGCACTGGCAGACTGGGCAGAGAAGTGGGCTGTACAGGTCCCCAATCCGGCTGCAGAGGAAAGCTGAAACATCAGGTACTGTCCCGCTTTCCTCTGTTTGTCCCTTGACCGACGCTCACAATCAATCTCTCATCCCGCTGCTTCCGGAACAGCGTTTCGACATGCCGCTCAGCTGGGGCAGGTAGGCACAGCCGCAATTCCCAGCTGCGGTCTGGTACCTTTGCACGCGTACACAGAAGCTGACAGCTTTGGCTGAATTGGGGTGCTGGCGTCTGTGCCCTGCAAGAGAGCAAATGCGTGCACCCCAAAGCAGACAAGAACAGGTTGACAACCCTCGGGATCTGCAGGGGTTAACACCTCTCGTCGATACCACACCCTGTCTCCCACGTGGGATACGGTTTGGCTTGCGTAGGCGGGCGGAAGAAACCACCAGCCACCCCCCCAGCTGCTGCTTGGCTGACCTTTTCAAGGCACCGGGGCCCGTCATTGGCTCATGCGCACGCGAGCTGCGGCCAGGCACCGCGATGAGTCAGAATCTCACCCAAGACATCCCGACAATTCGGGACGGGCGATCCACGGGCATGAAATCCTTCGAGAAAAGAAAAGACAGCCAACATGCCCGATGGATTGGATGGCAGACGACACCTCCGCTCGGTATTTCCCAATCTGTCCCCAGTCTTCCGGAGAGAAGAACAGGCCCCGGAGGAAGCACAGACCTAGAGTGGATGTCTGTGTTGGGGTGGGGTAAATAAAGCCCATACGTCGTCATTGTCCAACAGGTCGTGATGAGAGGCTGGGCAAAGAGCTCCTCTCCCGCATCTTAGGGCTGCCTGGAGTGGAGCATGGGTTCGGGCTACCGGCCGCCTCTTAGATTATTAGCATTGACTGTGCGGGCAAAATGTCATGGCCATATGTAGCAAGATAACATGGGCCAACATACGACCTAGTCAATATCGGGTTCGTGAGTTGTAGGGTGCGCAGAACGGTAGATGAGATGCAAGGGCTTGTTCCGTTGCACCTCTCGCATCCGTCTCCATGTCTTGGTGGCGTGGTTGATCTTGCGATGTCCGGGGTCGCTGGCCAGGGCGTGGAAACGAAGCCTGCGTCAGCTTGATGATGGGTGAGGCCGACATGGTGCCAGTCATGAGTGCTAGTGGTCGTCAGTCGTCCGGGCTGGGCATGCGAAAGATCATCGTGTGTCACATGCTGCATCTATGGATCATATTCCATTCCCGGCCTCAAGCTGGGCAAAACCAGAAAGACTCCGTCGGAAGTTTTCCATGATCCACAGTTTGCACTGCATGCAGCCTTGATAGGGAACGGCGAGCTTTCGTGAGGAGAAAAAAAATCTGATGATTTGGTGAAGACGGCACTTCGCCGATTTCCACGGCGCTTGTCGAAGATGCTGGCGGAAATCACCAATTCCCCATATGCCAGGGCTATCCGGCGGTGAAGACGGTGAAGAGTAACCGCCGTCAAGCAGGGTATCTTTTTTTGTTGGGGCCTGAAGTGGATCGGGAGGGATCTTTTGTCTGGGGCCTAATGTCTTGTCTTGGACCAGGACTCTGTCTGTCTGATGGCCTGTGCCAGCGCCAGCGACGGGCCCCAGAAGGCATCCACACCTTCGAAAAAATGTTCGCCGAACGAACCGTGGAGACGGGAAATTAACCGACAGCGCTGGCGGGTGGCTGTGTCCAGGGAAAGCAAGTGCCAACTGCAGGGCTGCGTGCGGCGAACAAAAAAAAAGCACCCATGTCGGTCCTGCGACAGACCCACGATGCAGTCATCATCGAAAATCCGTCAGATGACTGTTTTCGAAATTGCATGGTACTGTATCACCGCACGTACGGCGCCCCGCACCGCCCGCCCTGTCTGGTCTCGCAAACCGAAGTTGAGTGGGTTGATCCATCGATTGCACCATGGCCACTCATTCGCAGCGACATACGCACGCAGTCACTCGGCCCGACAAGGGTTCGGTTCAGGCGGGCGGCAGGATGGTTTGGTTGATCGTCTCGACAAGAAGAAAATAAAACCTGCTATATCCGTCCCCTAAGCGAGGGTGTGAGATCTTGAGGGACCCGCCAGGGCGCAGGACCCGGCTACACTACCTAGGTAGAGAACAAGGGCCCCAGGCTGGCCAAACAAGGCTGGCAGAAACATGCTCGTGGGGATATACGAGGCTCGGCGAAGAAGAAGCAGAATAGACATGACAGACAAACACGACAGATAGGCCAGGACAGGAACCAGAAGTCTCTCCTCTTGTGTCAGCAGCTGCATCATATGGAAGGATCCAGGCCTGCTGAGGGCCGCGTATGTACCCCAGGCTCGGCTGATGGTCATTCCATCCTCGTGGCCCATGACTCCCCTCCTCCCGTGGTCTGTCGATCCAAGGATTCTGCGCCGGCGATCCATCGTCCCCAGCATCACATATGCTGCAGCTGCATATGCTGGCTGCAAGCCTCGATCACAGGCTTGCCTGCCCGCATCGCATGGTTTTCGCGGTGGTGGTGGTGGTGGAGGTGATGATGGTGGTGGAGGCTATAGTTGCGGTCGCGGTGATAACCGGCAGCGTACTATTGTCGTGCCAGCCTGCCGCCATGCCAGGCGCGATGTCGTCGTTATGAGCAGCAGACCCATTGCTCGGTGTGCAGTACCATGGAACAGATCCTTGTTCTGGGGTGTGGCTGTCGTGGTTATCATCGTATGGGCAAATTGCCTGTGGGTCTTCTCGTTCAGCCTCGTGAGAGGTGAGGACTACTGTTACAGGGCACAGAGGGCCTGGTGACCAGGCGACCGGGCTCGGCATTGGCCTAGATTTGTTGGCCAGGATTGATTGATTGGTTGGTTGACTGATTGATTGCACCCCAAATCTACATGTACATTATCTACATCTTGGTTCCAAGCTGCTGGGATCTGAGTCGCAGGCCACACACTCCACGCCTCCACGCCCTGCCCTTCGTGCAGCTGGGCACGCTGGGTAGGGCGAGGTTGGTCTGAGCGCTCTTCCGTCTCGACCCACTACCCACTAGGCGACCGCCCAGCCGCCTTGCTACACTGTAGGGTTTGCCACGGAAGCCAAATTAGAGATCGCGTGGTGCTTCTAGGCGCCGTCGTCCAATAAACCACCTGCCGCTGATCCGGGAACTGAATCAAGAAGCTCATCGAGCTGCTGGCAGCGACCGTTTGGTGGCTGCGCAGTGACTCAGAATTGTCCGACTCGCCACGGACGACGCAGCATCTGGGGAGAGCTCTTGCGAACGGACGAGGGTGACAAGCTTCAAGGGCGCGCGAGGAGTGAGTGGGCGCGACATGCAAATCCTCCGGCACTTGAACTCTGGCAAGCGAGACACACACACAGCGGAGGTGAGAGTATACAGAGAGCATCACCGCTCGTGCAACCTGTGACTGAAACAAAATGCGGTCCGTGGTTACATTGGCATCGAGGTCAGAGCTCCCACACGGACGGGTACGCAGCGACACGGTACAGCACAGTCAGAAGAGGGCGCCGCGGCAGATGCTGGACGCAGGTCCTAGACACGACTCAGCTTACTTGGATCGGCGAGCAACAAGCTCATGAACCCAGGAACCTTGCCGTACGCCATCACCATCAAGCCGCCGACACTTTGTCGCATCGCGATCTGGTATAACCTCGTTTCGCGTCGCACAATACGCTCCACCGCAGCGCCGTTGCGATCGGTCCCATCAAGACCGCGGACGCCGCCGAGGCCTTGAGTCGCTCACCGAGACAGGCGGGCAGGCGGGCGGTCAGCCCCTCCCAAGCTTCTTTTTCCCGCTCGACCCGTACAGTCCCTTGGTCTTTCGGCGATTTCCTCTTGACAGGCCTTGGCACCAAAGCTCTGTCATCAATCGCCGCAGCACAGCCAGACAGTTTACGTATACCATAGACTCGCTCGGCTCACACGGGCAACTCTAATAACACACGGATATCCTGGTGAGAGAGGCCTTTCCCATGTTCGCAAGCTTCCGGGCTCGTTTTATCAGCCGCCGGCTGCACACACCTAATGGGCACGGGCTATGAGAGTGTCGTATCAGCCATAGCAGGCGACAATTATACGCTACAGAAAACCCAGTTGGTGTGTAAGACATATATGTCTTACACTCTTACTCAGCCGTGCCCTCACTCTGCAGCCAACAAGCGCTAGAATCCCCAAAGACTCGTGAGGCTCTATCACAGCGTCACCCTCCTCCCAGGGATCCGTCGGTACCGCCCAAATCTGTAGCCAAGTGCAGAAGACTCCACGACACCACCTTCGAAGAAGCAGAAAAAACCAACAAGAAGCAGGCAACTGGCAGGCAGGCATCCAAGCTCGAGACAAGCTAAAAATGCCAACGCATCGCGACGAACCTAGGTGTGAGTCAGAAGCCAGCTTTATTACACTACCTACCTGCCTGCCTTGCATTATCAGGAAGCACACGTATCCACATGAGCTGCGAGGCACACCTGGGTGTGGAGTCGCCCGTCCACGAGCCTGCCGCCCAATGGCAACCCGCGATCCTCTGGAGCCCGCTCACATGCAGGCCCGAGGCTATAACCCCAGGTACCACAGTGACGCACGGCTGCTATAGCGGTAGGCCCTCTTTACGCACTACCTGTTGATGGGTTCGGGCTCGTAATGCTTCGGCTGGTCAAAGTATGGCCCGATGTGGAGCCCGCTCTTTGTCCTCTCGGCCGCCCGATCAACGCCCAGGTGGAGCGCCCTCGCTGCACCCAACCGGAGCGCCCAAGCCTGAGGGGAGATCATGTACCACTGTGTTATTATCGCAACCGTGAAATATGTCACGGGACGAGTCAAGGGCCCGGTGCCGTGCAGTATCACATCACACGAGAAGGTGGGGGATGGAGGACTAGTAATCTGTAGGAGCACGCTTTCGGAGGAAAAATAACATGCATGTTGGCTGCTGTGTATTTGTGTGCATATACAGTGTGGTACAAGGCTGGCCCAGAGACGGCCAGTCCCAAGCCACGTTTTCGCCAACATCGGTAGGCTGTCTTCCTTCCTTCCGAAGATGCAGCAAGCATCGGGTGTCATCGCTACGCTTACAGGCAGCATATCACGTACACACTACACTACAATGCTAAGCTGGGCAGGGAATAATCTCACTCACGGCCGCATCCTTGACGACATGAGACAATCGACTATGCGGAGATGTATCTTTTGTTTTTTTATTAGAGCACCAAGGGACTTTGATCGGTGAGCAATGTAGCTGGCACGAAGCGGGAAGGTTTGAGCATGCCGCGCATCCGGGAAGGAAGCTTCAAATGTTCCATCACGCAAGCGACCGACCATCTCGAGGGGTCTTGCCCTACGCGAGGCGGCAGGTGGTGGCCGGGAAAGTTCAAGGCCGCCTCAGTTCAGCGCTGGGCCCGGACGGTAAACCCACGATAGGGTTGGCAGCTGAAAAAGTCAAAGTCGCTCTGACCCCTTCCGCCGGGCGGGAGGTTGTGCGGTGCGACTCGAGCCAAGATGGAATCGCTGATGCACGCCCACCGCGGCGCCAGAAGTGTGGGATATCGAGAAACGCGACGAGTGACTCCGCGTGAATGTATCTCTGTTGGGTCGAGTAATGTCTGCAGACGGCCATCCTGTGTGGCTTGGGCTAAGACCGTGGTGGTCGCACACGGATCATAAGACATGAGTTGATGGGGTGGTGTGGGATCGCTGATTGACAGGCACATCAACCACGACAATGCCCGGCTGCTTACACAAGCTTTGCTGATTACTGTTTGTTACGAGGGGCTATCCGAGACCGAGGCATTTCGATATCTGATCATCATCATGCGAGGGCGGGACGGTCCAAGACCATTGTCGCATCGAAAACATGCTTCTTCGGCCATGTCGCTCAGTAATCACCGCTTGGAGACGGGATATGGACGGCCGACTAGTCGCGGGCCCACGCCTAATAAAGCAGTCGATTGATCAAGATGCACTGCCGATTCCAGGGTCGCACTCCGCAGGTAGCAGTAGCTTATTAGGCGAGCTAGGGCAGAGACTGGGTGCAACGGAGCCATTGTCCGATATCTAATACACCGTTTGAGCCAAGACATGTATCAATTACCAACAAGGTTTCCCGAGCACGATGATTGAATTGAGATCTCGTCTGCGTGCAGCCTCAAACCCTCACGGTGTCATTGTAAAGCGCGCCGGTATCCTCAGGGCTGGAGGGTCAGGCACAGCTGACGCATCGGCCCAAGCCTCGAGGAAACACGCGTGTACCTTGGCGCCGGGGGCCTGGGAGCGAAACAGGTCCGCGTGCTTACGGTAGCGCCCGTTTACGATAGACGCGGTGAGCCGGAAGGAGAGGGAAGGCTGAGCAAGCTTCCCAAACAGCCTTCTGTCTCCGCCAGATTGAGTTTTCTTGGTGGTGGTGGCAGCAGGAGCAGGAGGAGGAGAGACGCGTTTGTTGCCAAAAATGGAAGCTGAAATTCGAACTCCAGGGTCCAGGGTGACGCCGGCAGAGTTCCCATGAGAAGATAATCTCACAAAAACGATCTGCCAATTTCACAAATTTCACAAAGACTTGTCGTAGAACTCAAAGCCCGACGGCCTTACGCCAGGAGAGTCGGATTCGGACGAGTACGGAGATGATAATGGTTCCTCCCCTCCCGCTCCCCTCCCCCCTACCCCCTTACAGTGAGCGACACACCCCTCCCCCCCTGGCCACGCACGACGCACAGGGCTGCCGTAGGGCAGGCGATGCAAGGCTGATGAACGGGCATGGGCGGTCATGATCGAATCTCCAGCGTACCCATCGAATTGTCTGGGGAAGGCCCTGGAGGAATAAAATTGGGTACCTGGCAAAAGGCCAGCCAGGCCACGGCGACACGGTGAGAGGGCAAATTGACTGTCTGACAGCTTTTTCTCACGTCCGACGGCAGCTCCGGAGGCCCGGCGACTCCAATTCAGTCGAATCTCGGGCGCGGTGGGTCGCGCTCACCCCGGTGGAGTCACGAATTGTTCCATCGAAAATTCTATGGGTGGAGAAGGGATCGCGTTAGACCGCACGCAGGGCCTTGTTTTGGTGGCTGAAAAAAGAAAAAGAAAAAAGGGCTGTCCAGGTTTCCCCAACCATCGTGTTTGATGAAGAAATGGAACCCGTGGGACTGTCACCGCAAATTCATCACCGGACAAGCAGCGATGTTGCCTCTCCGGCGCGATCGGTAGTTGGGACAAATTGTGGATTCTGACAGAGCCCACATGGAAGCTTGACGAAGCTTTGACAGCGCTGTGACGGGCGTGACCACTTGCTCACCGTCCGGCGTTTTCTGATTGAGACGAGGCCATTCCTGTTTTCGCCGACGCAGCAAACTGGGTACCGCGCATGTGTTGAGGTAGCATTGGGAGCTGGGCAAAAAACCAAAAGGAAGAAGAATGCGGCCGGCGGACCCAACGCTGCAGCCCACGAGGCCACGGCCCACGGGAACTGGCCGACGAGGCAGAAAAAAAATGTTGGCGGCCGACATCACCGCTACTCTTTATAGGCGCGCAATGCAACACAAGTCATCAACGCCTTGCTGCTTTGGCTCGGTGAAGTGGGCATTACCGGTTGCAAAACGCAACGGCAATGCAATGCTTCGCCGAGCCCGTACTCTCCGTACTGTCCAGACTGGTTTGATTGTCTCTCTAAGACTGACCGACTGCAGTGCATTTTGACTTTCGGCCCCCTTTCTCCAGCCTCGTCAGATGTCTGCATTTGTGTGCCCAGGTGTGTATGTATGTTCGGACCAATCTTGGTGCATAAACATACAATATCACACAGATGCGCGACAGGGCAGGGCGCGGGGACCACCAGCTGGTATCTGTCTGCCCCCCCCCCTCTGCCCAACAAGGTGACACGGTGACAAGGCGACGACGACAACAACGACATGGCCATGGCTCGGTGGGTGGATAGATGGGGTTTCGGTAATAACGAAATGTGCGCTGCTGTCAATCTCGTCAATCATGCCCGCTCATCAGGCCAGCAGCAGGCCAGGAGGAGGCGCATCGGTAGGGGTCAGAGCACTCCACCTTGCCCGCGAGGTGTTTCATTTTTGATGGGTACGCAGAGTACGTACCTGGCGTGGGCACATGAGCATGTAGTTCGTACACAGTCTCCACCCACCCATCCCACATCTGGCACTGGGCAGCAGCGCCAGCGATTGAGGTGAAGCGACCCTTGACCGCCGCCGGACCCACCCAGGGAACAGGTACGTTCCGTGGTTGAGCGGTACGGAGGTACCTCCTGCCCCCCTGCGCCCACACGGCTGCCCAGGCTGGCTGCGTCACCGCCATGTTTCCAGCTGCTCGCCCACGGGCACTTGGGAAGTATTTTTGTCTCGTTCCTGGCCCCGTCAAATCACGGCCCTACAGGGATCATGCGGTTACAGCGGTACAAACGCCAGAGGTACCTTTTTGCCTCGTACCAGGGCTGGCTCGCTCTGCTGATGCCCTCCCTCCCTTGCTTCCCACCTGCGACAGGGCATGGCAGGCAATGGCAGAGGGCACTGACAGACAGGCTTACTCCCCTGCAACACGCCTTTTGGCCTTCGTTTTGTCGAAATGCGCAATCTTGGAATGGACTGCCACAGCGCGCACACCACGGACATAATTATAAGTGTCGGCCTTCCCACCTCTCCCATCTGGCTTCTTTCTTCTGTTCCATCATCAGACCAAACATCATCGAAACAATTCAGTTGTCCTTGCCTCACAGCTCTCAAACATCTGTTAAAGACACATACATCACTCACAACAACCAACCCACTCACGACCACTCTCCAACAACCACACAACCGGCCCTCCACTGTTTGTCGATTCCGCCACAGCAGTACCAATTCCAACAGCCTCGCCATCCGCAAGGCTCGCTCACCAAACATCAACTCCAACCACAACCCACCTTCGCAATGGCCTCCGTCAGCACAATGTCCTCTCTGGAGCAGCGCCCCTCGCAGCTGCCTCCTTGCCCCGGCCCACCACCAAACCGCCCCCTGCCTGCTCTGCCCAAGCGCAGCTAAATGGCTCCCAGTCGAACATTGATCCAACCTTCCTACTGAGGGGGTTCAGCAACAGTTCACAGCACGCTGGCTACAATACCAGCCACTGCTACTACTACTACTTGTAGACGCACAGCCTACCAGAATACCGCCGCGGCGACGCCACCAGCCTGGAACGGCGCATCACCGCGCCGAGCAATGATAGCGAACGCCAGCTTCGTCCGGCGGCAATTCAGGAACAGGCTTCGGTGCCAACCTGACTGATTCTGGCTGGGTGTCTGGAAAGGTTCCACGACAGCCTGCACAACCAGCCAGATCGGAACGCCACAACTTGTCCAACCAATCACTACCAATTTCCGCAAACCACACATCATTTACATCAACAACCGACAATATCGTCATCTCGTTGGTTTCCGAAGAGCCGGCTCGACGGGAATGATGCACCCTCGCTACTAAAACCTCGCACACCATATCAACTACTACAACCACACCACCAAACGACCTGGGTCGGCCTGCGGGCGCACCCTGTACCACCACATCTACTACATTTTTTTTTAATCTACATCCATTTTCGGGAAGCGGGGTCACGATATCAGCCATTTCAGTTCGGCTTTTCACACAAACACTTTCGGAACTAGACGGGGCAGGGACATGATTTTCCTTTCAAGTTTTCTTCATGTACCATTACCAACACACAGCATTTACGGCGTCAACTTAAAAAAAGAGAAGGGAGGATGCCCGTTGATGATACCCCCGAGGGAAAGAAATGAGGCGGAACGCCCTTTCTGATGAGAGAATGGGATTTTTTTTTGGGGGGGGGAAGGCATTTGGCTTTACGGGATACAAGATACGAACTGGGGGATATTTCACCTGGGAAAGAATCATGAGCGAGTACGAGACAACGGACCGGACTCTGGGGCCAAGAGCAAATTGGCAGAACAGAACAATCCACAATAGTAGAGTGGAAACACATCATACAAACTTATTAATTGTTCGAACTTTCAAAACCATTTTCCAAATTGCCTTTTTACTGCCCAATGATCTCAACAAGTGACATTCTCCGGCTGCGTGCTTCAGACTCGTGATCAAGCGTGTGAGCTCAGCCTTGTTCCTGCCTTCTCTCCCTGCGAGTTGAGACGAACTGAGCGTGTAGACATTCTAGTAATAAGCAGGATGACCTGACTGATTGATGCTACCGTGTTGTTCGCCACCCACCAATACACAGCAGCTGCAGTCAGCAATAAATTGTGTGTGTGCCCTGCCACTTATTAAGACAGATTACACAGAACTGACAGACAAAGGTATGACAGCCCCTTCCGCACATCTGCGACTGTGTGTCTGATTTTGCCCTAATGGGGGCGGTCCCTGATCTGCGCCTGGACCGGGCTGAACGATTTCAAGTTCAGCCCAAGCTGGGAAAATGTAGCATGTGCGGCAACATCATCTACAAACACATGCAAGGCCCAGACAAATTAAAGCTCAAACTTGATTTAGGGAAAGTATGTATGGATGGGTGTGGTTCGCAGAGTAGCATTCGCCGAGTAAGCGTTTGACAATTGGAACCATGAAAAAAGAAAAAAAAAGAAAAAAAATAGGAAACGTTCGGGAGGCGCACCCGATTCCTTCCAACCTGGACCGACCACACACCCCCTTCCCGCTCAGTCATCCCTCCGCTGCGGAAACACTATAATATCAGACGCAACAACTTCATATGTTGCACGTACGGGAACGACATGCACAACACACACACACACATGCGCGCGCGCACACGTACCACTGACCACTCGCATTCACCCCATCCAGTCCCTGGCCTCCATCCCAACGGCAAGGTTCCGTCGCGGTTGATGCGCTCCGGAGACTCAAACGAAAATTTTCAAAGCCTCTCTCCGCTTCCCACCTATCCTGTCCACCACCACCACCACCACCCTCGTCTCGTCTCGAGCAGATTCGGCACCCGACTGTAACATAGGTCCGCCCCGAGATGGGGAAACCCCACGAGGACAAGATGATGCTTTCCCCATCCTCGTCTACCACGTTTGCTATCTACAGGTAATTTTCCCCTTTTCCGTTTTACTTGCCTCGGCGCCGATGTCCCAACAGAGGCCAAGCGCCCAGTAGTGGGGGAGACCCCGTCCCTCTTGTCTGCTGCAGGTCCTCTTTGCTTTCAATTCATGCAATGCAGGGCCACCTCTTGACGCGCTTGCCCCATAGCACAGGAGACGGAACCACCCGTTGGCCAGCGACATGGTAGTCTACCATGCTCAGAGCGGGCAGACACCGTGGTGAGCGAAGGCGGAGGGGAAAGAAAGACAACCACCCCCACAGCTCGGTTACGATGGCTTGCTCCACGCTTGTCCCACCACGATGATGGGCTGCCAGCCTCGGACTAGCCTCAGTCACAAGCGAGAGAGGGAGGGACGTCGACGGTCCTCCTGCTGGCCGCTGCTGCTGCGACCTGGCGGGTCCTTTTTTTTTCTTGCTCCATGGGCAAGGTAGGTGGTGGTCCCACAGTGTTGGGCAGGTGACTTGTTGTATTCCACTACGCTATAATGATGTAGTGGTATCTAAGCGAAGCGAAGAGACATGCGGGATAAATAAACTCTGACATACACAAATGACCCTTAGCGAAGAGGAGATAATCTGCACGTAGACGAGAACGGTTGTCTCTCCTCCCTCGCCTGCGCGTCCCAGGATCTCGCGGCTGAGACAACGGGGAAGGGGGGGGGGCCACAAACAACGTTGCGCGATTTGCGGCGCGCCCGGCGCAGATGAGACACGTGTGTGCATGTGTGCGTGCAGTTGGCTTGTGTAATGCAGCCTTGCGGCAGCCCTGACAGGCAGAAAAAAGAAGAGAGAAAATAAGAAAAAAACCACCAAAAAATAAAACCCAAAGGGTAAAGTTCGGCAGTCAAATTGCTTTGGTCTCTCCCCAATCTCGCAGGTCTCATCTCAAGTCCGGTCTCTCCCGCACTCCCCACGGGAGTGGGTGCAAGGGCACGTGCATCACGAACGAACGACGGGCCCGGGGTATAGAAGGGTTGGGGGTGTTGCGGGCACGTCACTGCAGCGGGTTGTCGCATGAGGGTGCTGCCAAGAATGCTGGGGATATAACCCTCGTGCGGATCAACAGTGTGTAGTTTCCCCAAAGAGCGTGTCACGGGCGCAAAACGAGGCACGACATAATAACATTGCAGTGCAGATGGTCGTGTGAAAAAGAGCGGGGGCACTCGCGAGGGAGCCCGCGTTTTACCTTACTGCAGTGCAACGAAGGGGGGTGCGTTGGGTTGGTGAGGCATCTCTGTCAGTCACATCAGGATCTTCATCATCGTGATCATAGGGCTGGCCCGCCTCGTCTAGAGAGAGAATGTGTGTGTGTGTGTGTGTGTGTGTGTGTGTGTGTGTGTACATCGAGACGATGTCGAGGTCGGACCAGGCTGGGCAGCACTCACCAAAATAGACGCAGACGAGATGAAGGGAGAGCTGGTCCTGGGGCTGTCTGGGGGTCGTGCACCGACTGCCTCGTCTCAGAAAGTTGCCCGTCTCCCCTTTGGAAACCGGTGCTAGGAAAGGCAAAAAGAGGGTTTCCTACCCAAAACCCCGGGGGCAGGAGGGATCACGGGTGGATAGGCTGGGCTTCGTCCGTTCCATTGCAAGTCATCATGGCACATCTGGCGTGCGACACAGGTCCCCCTCCCCCATATTCCATCTCATCATCCCATGACAAGCCCTGGCCCTGCCGTGCCCTTCCTGCCTTGGCACGTGCTTGGGTTTTTGATACGGAGCATACCTGGCTGCCTGGGTTTCTGAGGGAGATTTCGTCCGATGCTAAAACCTCACAGACGTGGGTGATACTCCATCACCCTGAAACCGCTAGCAGCCGAGAGAGACCGAGAAAATCGAAGGAGGCAAAAGACAAAAGAGGTTGAAGACAATATGTTGCAGGGCAGGCATGCAGGGCTGGCAGGTAGAGTAGCAGAACGCGCAAGATACTTTGTGTGCTTGTTCCGTGTGGACAGGAACAAGCTAATGTTGTGGGGCCAGCAAGTCGGTGCTGATGAAGAAGTGATCAGTGCTCGGTGCTTCGGTGGTCAGATGCATTCCAGAAGGTTACGCTGTCTAATTTCACGGTCCCTGACGAGATTGCAGAGCGGCAAAACGGAGGCTGGGCCTATCAAACCTTGTTTGTAAGTCGGTGCCGGATTCGGTGTCACTCGCACATTCTCATCACTGTGTGCTGCGTTTTGTCAATGTGTATGTGCGCTGTGCGGTGTTATTGTGTTCTGTGACGGGCAACGCGAACTGGCACCAGGTACTGATGATGAATACCCCTGAGGCTTAACCGAAAGGAGGCTGGGGCTTGGTGAGTGATGCAGTGGTGCTGCTGTAGCCACGTAGGGGAAAGGGATCTATCAAGCTTCTCACTGCGTTTTGCCACATTTCGGCCCTGCCAATGGCATGCTCTAGTGTACTCCGTATGGTTCGCACTTGCACTTGCACTTGCACTTGCACTTGGCATGGAACTGCCACGTGCACGACACGCAGTCACATCACATCGTACCTGCCTCACGAGTTTCTACGCTACTGCTGGAGAAAAAGTCTGGTACCCTATCCCTTTCCTCGCCTCTCTTTCCCCCAGCCCAATGCCTGCCTTCTGGGGACTCGGGCTTAGAATTGAAATTGAAACAAGCTGCCAGTGAGGCTGTGAGGCAGCCCGATTGTTTCAACCGGCCAAGTGTTATGTACCTGGTACCTAGCACCTAGCACCTGATCACCCAGGCAGGGCCAGGCACCCAGGTACCCAGGTACCCAGGCACCCAGGCAACCTGGCACTGCCAGGTACGCAAGAACCGCGATGACTACTACGCAGCAGGTAGACTGTCCTTCCTCCCTACCTGAAACGGGGCAACGTCCAACTCGGGCCAAAATTCATTCATTGGTTCCTGGCTTAGCCATGTTAGAGGCTTGTCGTTTCTTTCTTTCTTGGTTCTGTTATTTTTACTACTGTGTACCGAATTGAGTTGGTGTACTCCGGTACTCTGTGCAGGTACCCAGGTACAGCCAGCCGCCTCCTTCTTCCCCTTTCCGTATTGGGTGTGGAGCCCGAGGATTGAATTGGACCCTGAATTCTGGCATTTTTTTTTTCTCGGCCGACGCGCTGCCCTGGTCCTTCCAACGCCATGCCATGCCCTGTCTCGTGGCCCTGCAGAGTCCCATCTATTAATTCACCAGTAATCAATCAAGTCAAATCAAACCAAACCAAATCAAATCAAACCAAACCATACCAAACCAAACCAGCCCAGTCAGATCAGATCCGTCGCAGGCCTTGCACTGACAGGCCCCCTGCGTCGATCTAAGATCGTGCAGCCGTGAAACAGGGCCGCTCAAACTACTGGCGAACCTTCGTTGGAAGCTTTGAAGATCTGTCAGAAACCGGGTGGGTGTGTGTGTGTGTGTGTGTGTGGACAGCCAGAGAAGGTCACTGCCGCGCAAGGCAGTCAGAGCGAGACAAGACGAGGCGAGAAAAAGAGACGCGCTTCATCGTCAACATTGTCATATCATTCATACCTTCGTGCCGTGCCTGATCAACAGACCCCCTGGAACGTTGGGTTGGAACAGGACGACACACGACACGGCTGACAAACCTCATCTCTCGACCCTGAACCGTTGAGAATCGTCATCGCCGACGCGGTGGCGAAAGGTGCCCGACTGCACACGCCGAGGCGGAAGCGGAGGCGCGGAGAGAGAAGAGGCTGATCGCCGTGTTGATCCCCCAAACACCCCTCCCCCCCTTTCACCGCCATCAGGTCAGCAGCCCGACTATCCATTCCTATCGAAGCAAGGCCAGCGGCTGCCGACGCCGCCATCACACATCACAATATCTTTGGCCGTTTCATGCGCATGCCGTGGGCTCGTCGCTCTTCCCAGTCTTCGCGGGGTCGAAACACCCATCACATCATCAATTCAACAACAGGCCCTGGAATCTGTTGCCCAATTTCGACAATCTCTGTCGACCCTCGCCCGATAGGGTTGTGCGGAGAACCGCCCTGCACAGCATCGTCCTGCCTCATTTCGTTTCTCCCACCCACCCCCGGTGCTACCGCCTGTATGTACAAGTAACTCATCAGCTGGCTTGAGAGGGGGCGACTCTTATTTCCGCAACCAGTAGTCTACATTCCCTACTTCATACAGGAGATCCAGCCCGCCCCTGCCGCACTCCGTACTGTACCCCAGGCCCTCCCTACCCACGATCACGGGGTACCCGTCGTCATGGTACTCTTTCGTCTCCACGTCTGGGGACCAGCCTTCGGACTCGCCAGCATCGACGCTGAGTGTCTCGCCACAATCACCTACCTGGCCAACGCCCTGCAAGGCGATCAATGGGAGATTGTTACAACTAGTCCCTCAGGGGTTCCAACGCGTGAGTAGTCAGTCCATACGTTAGCTAGCTCGATGAGCTGGCGAACGAACACCCCTCCCTCCCCCTACACACACCCCAGCCCCCAAGCCCGTGCAGCCATCAGCCTGCGTCTCGTCCGAACCCGTTGCGGCGGTGTGTCAGGCGTTGGGCCATCAAACGTTCGGCCCGGCGCCCGGCACCTGCCCTCACCGTCCCACCTACCCCCCCCCCCCGGGAACGATCTGCCGAAAGTCTAATCCGCATGCAAGATTCTCTTCCCGCGCTCCACGAGACCGGATCCGGCCTCTGGTCCTCGGGCTTCACCTCCATCGCCGGCCGCCTCCGCGACCTTGGCGGCGACGCTTGGGACCTCGACCGGGACCTCGACGTCGCCCAGCGGGCCGACTCCATCGCCTACACGAGCTTCCTTAGGTCCTCCGCTGCGCCTCTCGTTGCACTGTCCCTCTACGTGTCGTCGGCCAACTGGGCCGGCACCACCCGCCCCGCCTACAGCAATGTCCTCCCCTTCCCGCTGACGTGGACAGAGCCCCTGTCCGTCCGGAACCACATGTGCGACGTGGCAGACCACCTCGGCCTGTCCGACCTCAACGTCGATGACAACGACAGCGGCCGCGCCGCCCAGGCCCAGGGCTCCGCCACGAGCGAGTCCACCGACGGCTTCCTCAGGGTCCCCGAGCGCCTGAGGCCGCGGCGCAGGGGCGTCAAGGCCGCGCTGTCGCCTGAGCAGACGGCTCTGTTCCGCCTCGAGGCGACGGCCAACGACTGCCTCGCCGTGCTGACGGACCTCAAGGCCGTCGCCGACATGGAGGGCGCCGGCGAGCGCTTCTTCTTCTTCTCCTCCTCGGCCCCCGCCTCAGGCGCTGCAGCCACCTCGCGGCCCTCCTCGCTCGACTGCCTGGCCTTCGGCTACCTGGCCCTGATGCTCGTGCCCGACGTCCCGAGGCCCTGGCTCAAGGACCTGATCCGCCGGCGACACGAGGCCCTGGCGCTGTTCGTGGACGCCACGCGCGACGCCGTCTTTGGCGGCGACGTGGCCTCCAGCCTGCCGTGGGCGGGTACGTCGTCCTCCTCCTCGTCGGGGCCCGACGAGCAGGACAAGCAGCAGCAGCAGCAGCAGCAACCGTGGGCGGCGACGCGCTTCGTCAGGGGCGTGGTCGCGGCCTCGGTACCGCGCTCCTGGGCGCTGCCAGACGCCCCTTCTAAGCCGACCTCAGCTGGCTCCTCCATCCTAGCCCTCATGGGCAGCGGCGCCGCCCTGCTGGGTGTGGTGGGCAGCGCGCTGATGTACCGGCACATGCCGCCGCTGGGGTCGGCACTCTACCGCTGGGAGATGCCGAGGCGGCGGGCGTTTGGGGCCGCTGGGGCGCTGTCTGGGGTCTGAACGGGCGCAGGGGAGGGTGTGTTTAGTATAGCAGTGGTGATGGTGACATAGAGTTGACGGGCCTGAGTCTGTTGTTGCCTTGTGTGAACTCTCAATGTAGGGATGAAACGAGCATGCGAAAGCTTGTAGGCAGATTGTCGATGTTCGGATGCGGAACCTACCGCGGCATGATACCCAACTCTAAGGAGGACTTATTAGAAAACCGTTGGATACAGGAACCCAAGAGCACCATCGGCAAAATTGTATTGGATAAGTTTTACAACCATCTTGTCTGTTTTTTCCTTCGAAACTCCACCTGTCATGCATGCAGATTGTATGTAAAACTCCGGGACATCATTATCGCTACAGAGATAAAATGGCCTGCTTGATGCCGCCCGACATGGAGCGGCAGGGCGCCTATCTACACCTCTTCTTCCGTGACCATCCCACTCGTCAGAGAGAGCGGACTATAATCACTATCGTCGTCGTCTTCGTCGTCGTCGTCATCATCACCGTCGCCGTCATCTGACGAGGCTTGCATGAACCACAAAGCGTAGCCATCCTAAGGTATACAAAAGTCGATCCACGTCCCCATGTAGTCCAGCCGGTGCGGCCCGCTCTCCTCGCGGTGCCAGATGTCCTTGAACTCGGCCAGGTCTAGCCGTCCCCAGCCGCCCCGCGCCTTGGCCTCCTTCTCGGCCGCGTCGTGCTTGCGCCACTCCGTGAGCGCCGCTTCGGGCGGCCTCGTCAGCGGCTTTGCCGCTCTCTTGCCGGGCCGGCCCGCCTTGCTGCTGGCGCCGCCGTTGATGCCCTTCAGCTTTCCTGGACGGCGCTTAAGGGCTGGCTTGGGAGTGTGGGACAGAACAGTCGCTGAGGAGGGTGCTGGGACGTCGGCGTCGCTGTTGGGTCGAAATTGAGGCATCGTCGGGTCACGGTAGGAAGCGTCGCTGGTGGCGGACTCTGGCTCCTCGCTTACTAACGTCGCCACGACAGAGTCTTCGTCCTCAGATGAGCCGTCTTCTTCGTTTTCCTTGGCCTTAAAAGCCAGGGTCTCGTCAACAGTGTATCCCGAGGTGGCAAGCAGCTCATCCGGGGTTCTATCCCGGATCGGTTTTTTCTGGTCGACTTCAATGACTGTTGCCTTTTCGGGCTCATTCTCCTTTTCCTTTCCCTTGTTCTCCTCACCTCCGTTGCTGTTCTCATCTTGATGCTGCGACGGATTCTTGCCCTTCTCTTGGTCAAAGGAGTCGAGCAGATCCCGGTACGCCTCCCGGTATTCCCTGGTTTCTGCAGCTTTGACGGCGAGATCTTCCTTTTCCTTGAAGAGGACATCGAGCAGCTCGTTAAATGCCTGTTGTGTGACAACGTAAAGGATCTCCTTGCCCATATCCCTCTCGGCATCGGGTATCTCCATGCCGCCCCATCGTTCTGGCACGCTCCTGGACGATGTCGAGGGATTGGATCTAATCTCATAGTCGTCCGTATCTTCGGCAAAGCGGACCTTGGAAGACGACCGCGATCGTGCCGATAGCGGGGGTTGCGCCTCCTTTGAACTCCCTGCCACGTCGGTGCCGTTAATGTCCGCGAGGACGTCGTCTTCTTCATTCCATCCCTCCGGCGGAGAAGTCCCCTCCTCTTCAGCTAGGTAGAAGTTGCGTTTTTTCCATCTATCGAACAGCTTCTTCCTCACTGTGACTCGGAGCTTTCTATCCGTCGTCCGCTTCTTATGGGCCTCTAGGCGAAGATGCTGTGCACGTAGCTGGCTGTCGGTGGGTGGTCGATTGGTCCACCGCTCGCTTCCAGCATCTCTGACTACTTGAGGGACAGAGCTGCTTCCGCGGGACGCGTCCGCAAAAGATGTGAAGTATTCGACGGGCTGGCTGACGTCTTCGGTTGCAGATTCCTCTTCTGCTGAGGTCTCTTCCTCGCTAGGCACATTCTCCTCACCATTTTCTTCTGCGTCCTGCTGCCCTTCTTGATCGACAGGTCCCAAGTCGCTTGGCTGTATGTTACGCGGCTCACCGTGCAAGAGAGACACAAGCTCTTCGACTCTTGTCGGAGGGTTCAAGAGAGCCTCATGATATATGCGCGAAACGTCATCATCTCCAGTGGGCGACGTTACGTGTTCAGAAGCAGACGTGAAAAATCTGTTACCGTATGCGTCGTCGCTTGGGCCAGCGTGGTTGAAAAGACTCGACAGGATTTCGCCGCGGTCCCCGACATCTGGCCTCGTCTCGTTGACCACACCGTTCTTGTCACCGACCCAGACGTCTCCGTTGCTGTGAAAGATCTTGCCTTCCATGGGACGCCCATGATCAGCTTCGGGCACTCTGCCCTCGCGGCCAAAGTGACTGCTGAGGGGCTGTCTGCCTGTCACCAGCTGCTGCGTCTCAGTGTTGTTCATGACCTGCTGGTCAAGGCCCTCGAGAACGTCGCCATGCATGTGCTTGTAGAGAACATAATAAGTCCGGAATATGCGCAGGCAGTCTCGCCGAGATATGAAACCGTCTCCATCAACATCGTAGCCCTTGAATATTCGCTCGAGCCTCTGCTTGCCCTTTTTGTAGGACAGACCCATGAGAAACTCTGGAAAGCTGATTAGGTCATCACCATTGGTGTCGTAGAAGGCAAACATGCGGTCGTGGATGAGGTTCGGGGCAGTCCGTCTGTGCCCACTCGAAGGCACAAGATACCTCTCGAAAGTCTTCCTATCAGCGGCCAGGAACAACTCATCCGGGTCATCCCTCCATTCTGTGTTGGCGATGAAGGTCCACTGCTCCCACAATGCTTCCAACTCTGGCCGCTCAAAGCCCGTTTCCTTTGCCAGGTGCCTTATCAAGGCACCAGGCAGATTCCTCAGAGCCGTGTCTGGGTCGCCAGGGTACCAGACGGGCTGCATGGACTTGGGCCCAAATGGAGGGGCAGGGACCTTTACTTTGTAGAAGACGTGCGTTTTGATGTGCAAGCCCTGTGACTCGCATGTCTCGCAGAGGTCAAAGTCGGCGCAGTTTGCGCATCGGTAGCGAATGCCGCGGATGGGCAGGAGCCCGCATGCATTGCACATGCAACCGCGGTGGACGTAGGCGTTTCGTCGAGCGTTGTCTTCGGAGACCCTGAAGAGCAGGCCAACTATGTTGTGCCCTGCTCTTTGTGGGGGGATATTCCAAGCATCATCATGGGCCCAGTCGTCTTCCATTGTACGCTCCTCGCCAGCCACGGTGTCAGCTTCGCCTCCGACATCGCCGGGGGTCGCTGGTGGGCGGGAGTTTGTATTTTCGGCATTTTCGTCGTGGTGTGCATCGTGGTCGGGGGAGTCTGAATCGTCGGTCGCAGGGGCTGTACCGAGTTGGTCGGCGAGCTGTCTACCAAGGTGATGGGTGAGGATGTCCTCGATCTGTCTCCGCTCATCGGAGCCGAGGCGGTTCTCAACATCATCCAACGCCGCCTGGATCTGTCGTCTAGTGCTTCGCTCTGTCCTTCGAACGGCGTTTCTTCTGTGCAGGCCGTTGCTGCCGCCAGAGGCTGACGCCGAGGCTGGAGCTGAGGATAGAGACTGTAGGCGGAACTGTTGCCAGAACTGCCAGGCGATGAAGACACCGGTGACTCCGGCAAGGACCTGGATGACAACCCTTGGTCGCGTCAGAGTCGCGGCGGAGGAGCTTGACACGTCCATGACGGATGGCCGGCGATCATGTTGGTCGAATTAGCGAGAGAGAAGAATTGGACAATGGGAGATCGAGACGTGTGAGGCTCTCTTGTCAGCTCGATTGTCCCATCTGCGGTGAGCGGGTGCCCTGCAGGAGAGCAGGGTGGGTTGACTGGACTCGAGGTTGGTGATGCTGGGACGGATCGAGCTTGGTCATTGGACGCAGCTCGACGTTGAAAAGCTTTAGACATCTGACTGGCACACACACAGGCACTGAAGCTCAAGTGCCCCCGGACCGTTAGCTGATCGGCCGGGCCCACCCCTCTGCTCCACCCGGGGCCCACACCTGTTTGTCGACCCCAACCCCCAACCTTGGACTAGCTAGCTGACTGGCACTGACTGCCCTGACCAGTCCTGACTGCAACTAACAAGATGATATATCTACAGTACCTACTTAAGGTAGGTAGATTGGTTGCGTGATCAACTTCGTCTGCTCGGTTGGGCCGGCTCAACCAGAGACATGGCTACATGAGTATGCTTTTTCTTCTAGTCTGCTGCAGAGCATGCATGCATGCCAGGAGCTAAGCCATCAGCAAGTATCCCTTCTCTCTCTACATGTCCAAGAGCGAATGTCATTGTCGCATCACCCTGAACTCTCTCCCCCCCACTTACGAGAGTGGCTCACCGTTCACTTGGATTTATACTTTAAGTCGAAGGCCTCGAGACCAACATCACCCATTAGTCTGCGATCGAGTGATCGTTGTTTTCCCTCATACACTCCTCACAGTCCAGCACCACTCCATCCACGATGGCCTCCCCAGACACAAAAGACTGGCTCATCTGCACGGCCTGCGGCACGCAATATCCCACCGCAGACCGCCAGCAGCGAACACGGTGCTTCATATGTGACGACCCCAGGCAGTTCACCCCGCCCTCGGGCCAGAGCTTCACCACCCTGGGCAGCATGGTCTCGTCGCTCGCGGCCTACAAGAACGTCTTCCGCCGCCACGACAAGGACGACCGCCTGACCTTCATCTACACCACCCCCAAGTTCGCCATCGGCCAGCGCTGCGTCCTCGTGAGGACCCCCGCCGGCAACATCCTCTGGGACTGCATCACCCTCCTGGACGACGCCACCGTCGCCGAGGTCAACAGGCTGGGCGGCATCCAGGCCATCGTCATCTCCCACCCGCACTACTACTCCACCCACCTGCAGTGGGCGAGGGCCTTCGGCTGCAGCGTCTACCTCTCGGCCGAGGACAGCCAGTGGCTGGCGCAGACGGACCCGTCGCGGCAGGTGTTCCTGAGCGAGGGCACCCGGGAGCTCGAGGTCGTGCTGTCGGGCAACAAGAAGACCGGCGCCACAGCGCTCAAGCTCGGCGGCCACTTCCCCGGCAGCCTGGTGCTGCTCTTTGCCGGCCGCCTCCTCATCGCCGACACGCTGCTGACCACGCCCGCGGGCATCGGCAGCTGGGAGACGGATGCCGCCGGGAACAGGCGCGAGGGCCACCTGGGGAGGCCGCAGGGCGCCAACTCGTTCGCGTTCATGTGGAGCATTCCCAACCTCATCCCCCTGTCGCCCGACGAGATCTCGCAGATGTGGGACGTCTTGGGCAAGCATGACTTCCACAGCACCCACGGCGCGTTCATGGGACAGGACATCGAGGACGAGAAGATCAAGGGGAGGGTGCTCGAGTCTGCGCAGATCCAAGTTCGTAGGATGGGCTGGACGGATCATGCCTTCTTGTCTAAATCTACATAGTCAAAAAAAAATACGTAGAAAGCAAATAAAAATGGCGTAAAGGTCATTCATTGTAACACGTCTTAGGCTGCTTTTGAACTGACAGGAGTGCGTGCAAAAAGAGAGGTTGTCGCCCAACGCCCTCTTCACGCCCTGCCACCCCTACAAGGTGCTACAGCGCGTCCCTCCTTTCGGTACTTCCTTTTTTTGCAGGAGTTTCGGGATATTTGTTGCAGTGTCTTGCCCCCCACCTGTCTGTGTTTTTATTGACGTTACGGTGGGCACTGTATCTGAACTCGAGGCCTCCACATTTTTTGTCGTCCCACCTACCTGTGTGTTTATTGGCTTTGCAGTGGGCGATGTGGCTGGACTTAATAGGTCTTTTCGAATCGCTCGCTTTACTGACTGTGCCAGCTTGCCTTTTTGGTTGTGAGTTTGCGGTTCGCGTGGGTTGATAAAGGTTGGGATGAAGGGTGAATTGGGCCTGGGCGGAGTGCGTCAAATGGACAAGTCGGGGGGGTGACCTTGCTCATGGGGGTAATGCTCATGGCTGGCAGTGCTTGAACACTTTGGACATTGCTTTGCAAGTACGATCATCTAAGAACTCCTTTCATTGACCGAGTGGAACGCCTGCCATGCTCTATATTCTCGGAGGCCCTGGCTCATTCTGTAACGCCCTGACACCATCACCACCGTATGAATACATGAGGCACAAGGCCCCTCGGCGTTTTCGAGACTGATCTGCTCAGTCTCGAGCAGTCCTAGGCTACATACAACACGCAGTCATTGAGTATGGAATCCCCCATGATCAGATATACAACTAGAGAATCGTTTCATCTCACAAATTCAGATTATTTACCTCGCGGAGTTTCCAGTCTTCCCGGTCTTCCCAGCCAGCTCGAACCCCATATCATCACGCTTGTCATTAATGACTCTGCCCCACTCCAGCAGCAGCCGAAACAAGTAAATTTCGGCGTCCTCCTTGCGGACAACCTTGTTCGCCCACTTCTTGCCCTCCTGTGCGATCCACTTGGCGTTGTCGACGCGCGACTGCATCGCGACGTCCCGCCCGTTGATCAGGCCCTTGCCCTGCAATCCCGTGAAGTAGGCAAGTGTGCTGTGTAGAGCGTGGAAGCGAAGGTCGACGGGGACGAAGTGCAACCACGGCATGAGACGTTCGCTGTACCATTCCTGGGAGATGGGTTTTGTGTCAGCATGGGGCATATTACATAGGGAGGATTCAGGGTCGCTCTCCTGTGAGGGCTAACAGGGGCGGGGTTTACCTTGAATACGGAGGCCACGAATGGGACGCTCTCAGACCTCAGGACCTTGAGAAAGTCCTGCGGCGGGCCTTCGTCGCCGTCCATGACCAGGATATACCGACTGTTCATCTTTTCCTTGTCGTCCTTGTCCTCGGGCTTGAAACCAAATTCGGACTTTGCTGCGGCACATTCGGGACTCAAACACGTGGAGTAGTCGCTGATGCCGGCATCAAGATCCAGCGCAGAGCTGAGCTCGTGGAGCGGTACCCTCTCGTACCTGAATTGCTCCTTGTCTCCTGGCATAGCAAGACACATCGTCACATGGTCCACCGCAGTGGCGTTGTTGGCTAGGTGGCTCAGCCGTTCTTGATGGCCACCGCTGAGCAACCGGAGTGACACCATACCAAAGTCGGTACCGATATCGCCACGCCAGAAGAGCCGCGCTTCCTTACTCACGAGCTGCTTTTCTTTGCCATCAGTACTGTATGTGTCCTCGCCCCTGCTCAATGGGATGAGGATGTCGCTGAATCGGTCGGTCTTCGATCGGCTAAACATCGGCACGAGCTCGCTGATGGGCTTCAGAGGAAGTTCGCTCATGTAAAAGCCATGCAAGTTGAACATGTCGGGCTGATGGCAAAGATCTTGCGCTAAATCCCAGTCTGAAAGAAACTGCTCTCGCGCATGGATGTTGACACAGTTCGAGCAGAAGTCTCGGTTGTTTGAGTAGAACCCAGACCTTGACAGCGACCCAGGAGGGCAGGCTTGTCCTAGTTTCCGCTGGTGTTCCCAAGCAGTCGCGAATTGCCTGTCCTTCAATTTGTTTTGTACACCATGTGTGTCCTCGTCGCTTTCTTGCTCCACTCCACCTTTGGCGGGGACCTCCGAGTCGGCATCTCTTTTGGTCAATCCAGGAGCAAGCAAGTTCTTTACTGTCGCCCCGTTGCGGAACCGAGTCCTGTCCGACCATTTCGCGAGCACTCTGGGACGGTCCAGTAAGTTGATGGGTAGGTCCATGTCTTGCAAGTGCTGCGCAAATGGCTGAATGAGTTCAACCAGATCATCCATCACGGCGTCGTTGGATGACTCGACGGCAGGCTGGTGGGTGACGACACCGTTCCGTATGCTGACAAGACCAATGTCTCTGTTCGTACCGAGCTGGGTGATCTCCTCCCGAATCTTGCTAGGACTGAGGCCCCAGAATGGCAGAATGTCGTCCTCGATCTGCTGGAAGTCATCAAGTACCACGGACCCTTTGACTTTGGCATAATCGAACCAAACGTCGAAACCGGGAGGGGGTCCGCGGCCTGAGTGCCGTTCACGGTACTCGTCGACCGCAACTTTCACACTCTGGCTTGTCGAAGCGTGAATCACCCAGCGATCTGCGCTGGTCCTGGATTGGTAGATGAGCGTATCCAAGGGGTGACGATCCATGACGTTGTTCGCTAGGAGGCAGTAGAAGGAAATACCGATCATTGCGGCAAGTAGGAGGAAGGCCACGATGGCTCGTGAAAAGATGATGCGAACGTGATTCCGGAACATGAACGTGGCAAAGCCAAAAAATAGGGCATAGAGAGGCAATACGATGCCGGAGCGGGAGAGTTGCTCGTAAGTGCCGAGCAGACTCAACTTGCGACACATAGCCAGCGTACCGCTGAGAAATGCAACGATACCAGTTGACGCAAACGGAGTGACTTGGCAGGTGAACAGAGAGAATGAAATGAACAAAAATGAGAAGACCATAGCGTCGTTGAAGACATCAAAGAAGTACAGAGGATCCACACCATACATTTCGGCAAAGTGGAAGTATCCTCTGAGCCGATAGCTTATGAGACTCGGCACAAGGACGACAAGTGCGATGAGAACTGAAGACGACACCAATATCGCACTGAGACTTCTGAGTCGTTTCGTCGTGGTACGGCTAGAAGTGAGTATTCGCCATGCGAGGATGAGAACTGCGGCGTCGAGAAAGACCCCCAGGTACTGTAGGGCGAGGATGGTCGTCCTGTTTTCCGACTCTGGGCAGAAGGCAGTCAACTGCATACTCGGCTGAAGCAGCGAAAAGGCACCGTAGCTCAGAAGTGAAGCACCTGTGAGTTGGGTGATTCGTGAGTTCATGAACCAGAACGCTATGTCCTCGAAGGCGTCGTTCCCCATGTCGTCATAGTCATCATCGCCGTGATCATTCTCAAGCCTCCGTTTTCTGGTAGTAAATGAGTCGTAGACGGCAAGCAAAACGGGCAACAGACACTGAGAGAAGATTAGCGCTGGGTCCAGCAGGCGGCCGATCATTACACCAACCTCGACACCTGGTTTGTTGCATTGGAGACGATATTGAAGCCAGCGGGACAACTCGAGGCGGAGCACAATCGCAATGAGCAACAGAGGCCAGAAGTATCTGCGAGGCCTGCTGGGAGGCTCTGCCTGTTCTGTATCCCCAGGCTTGGAGTAGGCGATGTCCTTGTCTGATCACTTTGGTTAACGAGGAGCAAATTGTTTGTTCTCTGGGCGGGCCTGCGTACCAAATCGTCCGCTGGGCCCTGGCAGCCATCTGGACACAAAGCTAGCAGCCAACGTGACGAGCCCGGAGATCAAGAATATCAACACCTCGGAGATTCGGGGCCGCTCTGGGATAGCAGTCAGAAATGCATCTCAAGGTGAGACGAGCCACAGCTACGAGAGCATACCAAGCAGGGGATGCCGGCCAATATTGTCATAAAGGTAGAAGAAGGATGCGAGGGCGCTGCATTGATGTCAGATGGGACTGTGCTACACATGGTGTGACTTGGGATACTCACCATAGAAGCGCAAGCTGAGAGGGTTCTGCCATGGTCCATAGGAGCTTGAGGTATGTTTGGCCACGAACAGTGAGGTGCTAGTGCTACAGTAACCCTGAAAGAAAAAAAGGGGCAACTGGAAGCGTGAGGCCGTCACATCCGGCTTTCGCGGATCGGCAAAGTCTGGTAAACGAGCGTCAAGAGTAGTTCTGAGTAGATCCCATCTCAAATATAATATTCGTTGACATACAGACCAAATCGCTGATAAAAAAAAGAAGGGACGCAAATAATAGCTTTGCGTGTCTGAGGAAAGGTTCAATTGAGGTTGACGTGCCCAGAAATCGAATCTGGGCAATCTGGTCTGGTTACGTCAGCAAACCTGTTCCTTGACGACTGCTGCGAAGGTCTATCGTACCTGGATGCGAACGGATTGACTACTTCAACTGGTATTTTGGTTCCTTTGGACAATCAAGTAAAATACCTCATACTCGTGGCAGAGAGCGATGAGAATTGGACAGAGAAGCAAATAATGGAGAAAACAAAAGGCCGTGTTTAGTATCGGGCACGCCTTTTTTAACAAGAATGGCTTCGCAGACATCGATATATAAGCCATCCAGCACCCCATGTATCCTATGTAGAACAATATACCTTATCTTGGAGAACAAATTGAAATCCCGAAGAACGATTTACTCGGCTCTTTTTGATATATCTCTAATCTTGCATACCCTCACAAAAAGTGAGGATTGCACTGCACTCTGGAACTTGGTGACTGAATATCGATGCCGTGCTTATGTCAGCTGAACAACGTACCCCTGACTACTGGTCTTTGAGCTGTCAAACTGACGTCGCGTCCCCTGAACGGACGGCGCGGAAGGCTGATGCTGACCTGCAAACACGCCTGACCAGGGGGGATTGGACACCTGCGCCCAGGATGTCGACCTCGCGATAATACGAGCAGCGGAATTAGGCTTGCCCTGCTCGTATTCACTACCAATTCTTATACTTGCCATCGCCTCTGAATGATTTAATATTCCTCGCTCGGATACTCCGGAACCAGGCATTTTGTCACTTGTCTCATGGTCCAGCCCAGACCCTACCAGACGACCACATCACCGTCCAGCAAGGGGCCCCGTGAATAACGACCATGTCAAGCTGTTGACAAGCCTTCCAACGTTCTCTTCGTGCCTTTCCTCTCTTTGAACCCAAGCCATGGCTGGTCTACTCACCGGTCCGGCCTCCACCGACTACCAAGGCCTCTTCGTCCCCGCCGTCTGTCTCCTGATCATCTTCCTGGGCTACACGTCGCAATGGCTCTTCAACACGGCCGAGAACCTCGATCCCGGCCCTTTGACGCAGAGGGAGACGGCCATATTCAACATCCTCCTCGTTTGCCTGTGGTTGACATACTACAAAGCATGCACCGTGCCTCCCGGGCGTTATGATTTCCCACCACCACCACCACCACCAAGCGAAGCCGGCGCAGCGCCGCCCCCGAACGAGACAGCCGAGACGCTGATGCCCGAGCCCGAGCCAAAGACGAGCACGGCGATAGCGACGACGCGCTGGTGCAAGAAGTGCGACGCGCCCAAGCCGCTCCGCGCGCACCACTGCCGCCTCTGCAAGACGTGCATCCCCAAGATGGACCACCACTGCCCGTGGACCAACAACTGCGTGTCGCTGCAGACGTTCCCCTACTTCCTGCGCTTTCTGGCCTATACCAATGCCGCGCTGCTGTACCTGCTCGCCTGGCTGCTGTGGCCGCGGCTGCGCCTCATCTTCTGGGACAACTCGGCCCTGCCCTCGTACCTGGGGCCCAGCGTCCCCGCGCTCGTGCACCTGTCGCTGCTGGCCATCGCCGGGTTCCTCACCGAGTTCGCGCTGCTCATCCTGCTCGTCACCACCGCGCGGGGGTGGGCCCTCAACATGACCATGATCGAGGGCTGGGAGCAGGAGAGGCACGAGGCCGTGCTGCTGCGCGCCCGGAGGGGCGGGTGGTGGGCCGGGTCCGGCGCCGGCGGAGGAAAGGTCGCCGTCGCGGAGGTCGAGTTCCCGTATGACATCGGCTTCTTCGCCAACATGGCCCAGGCCATGGGCACGCGCAACATACTCACGTGGCTGGATCCACTGGTCGGCGGGGGCCCGACCGTGTCCAAGGACCCCGGCAAGGGTGTGGGCTGGGAGTGGGAGGAGAACGGCTTCAACGACCGCGAGGGCATGTGGCCGCCGGCCGACCCGGAGAAGCTGCGCAGGGCGGCCGGCGCCAAGGGCTGGCCCGGTTCTGAGGCGGCGCGGCAGGAGGCGGCGCTCGTCGACAGGAAGTGGGCGAGCCCGCAGGAGGAGATGGCCGCGTTCCGCGCGCGCCAGGAGATGGACCTGCGGCGGCGCAGGGGGACCTCGGGCGTCATCGCCGAGCTGGACGAGCACGAGGAGATTGAGGACCTCGACTACGACTATGTCGAAGACAACAGTGCTAGCAGCGGGGGTTACTACGACGAAGAAGAGGAGCAGGAGGAGGAGGAGGATGAGGAAGTCGCACAGGGCAAGGCGGTCCCTGTGATACCCGGTCAGGGCTATTACGAGCGCGGTATGGACGGCGAACCGGGCTGGACGAATTCCGAGGGCGACCGCCTGCGCGACTTCGGCGTGGACGAGGATGTCGAAGACGACGATGAAGATGTCCCGCTTGGCGAATTGCTGCGTAGAAGAAAGGCATTCAACAAGGATAGATAGGGCGTATTATAGATGCGCAGTCAAATCCAATTGTGTGAACCATCTCTAACCTGATGCATGCACATCACATTCCAATCATTTGAGTGGATTTATCTCATCCATGCCGCCAATATTATGTGTTAGGTCTGGTCATACACTCGCTCAGTCATTGATCGGCAGGGCATGTAGGGTCATCGATGGCGGAACTTAAACAACTACGAGTCACTAGCCCAACAGCTAGTCAACATGCCAGCCACCAACACGCTTAGGTGATATCTTCCTTGGAATATATACTATGTCAATCAATAATGACGCCTCTGATACTTCAAAACATCGAGCGAGCCAGATCTAGCCCGCCCGCCCGTCTATCGAACAAGCAGGGCACGAGGGCGAAATGGATTTCCCGTGTCATCATCGCCATTCTATCTCTGGACGAGCAATACCGGGGCTATGCATTGAAAAGAACCCAATCCACGCCCCTATCCGCGGCGTCCGGGAAAACGACCAATTTCATCTCCACCTCGCATTCAACATCGAGCAACCAATTTGCAGCGTGCTCACCAGTCGTCATCATCTTCCTTCTTCGCCATCGCATTCTTCCGCGCCAGCAGCGCGTCCGCCAAACTGCCCGCCAGGCTAGGTGTTGGCGTGTTGCTCCGGCTGCTGTCTGAGCCGCCGTTGAGGCTCATGCCGGAGTCGCGCGGCTGCGGTGGGGGCGCCGGCTTCCGCCCTGCAGCGGGTCGCTTGGCCGGTGGTTGGGGTGCCGCCGGCTTCGCCCTGCCGTTCGCGACCGGTGGTGGTGGCGGCGCTCTCGGTGCTGGTGCTGGTGCTTGTTCTTCCACGTAGGCCGCGGGCACCCATGCCTGGCCATCTCCTTTCTTGGCCAGCCACCATCCTGTTCAGTGTCAGTTACACGTGCGTTCAATTTGAGTATTGAGTCATATAGGGGGATGGAACGTACCATTTGTCTCTTTCTGGACAACTTCAATCATGTCGCCCGTTTTGATCGTTAGCTCATTCTCTCTCTGACCGGCAAAATCGTACAGAACCTTGGCCATGATCTTCGCCTTGGCCGGAGGTGCAGAAGGTGGTGGTGGTGGCGGCACACGAGTCGCAGAAGCAGCCGACTGATTTCGGTTGTGCGACGGGATGGTGACTGGAGCAGGTATAGGCTTCGGAACTGGCCTAGGTGTAGGATTGGGCACGGCACGAGGAGCCGCTCCCGCTCCCGCTCCCGCTCCAGGTCGGGGTTGAGGTGTTCGGTTGCCTGTGGCTCTTGACGGCCGGCCGTTGGGTCCACCAGGTTTGATTAGCTTGCCCTTTGTGATAGGCCTAGGGGGTACAGGTTTGGCCTTTGGCATGGGTCTCGATCCTGAGTTTGGCGGCTCTCCGGGTTGTGTGTGCACCGCACCACTCTTGTAAAAGTCCACAGGGGATGGAGAATCCTTCAGCACCTTGACCTGCTGCATCTTGCCCGGCTTTTTGGCATACTCAATCGTCTCCCCCATTTTCAGGCTGAACCCCGCCGGCATAACCCGTTGCATCTGAGTAAACATTTCCGTCTTGAAGACACAGTTCATAAGCGGGTCTGCCTCCTGTTGTGAGCCGATTCCTAGCGAGAACCAGTCGTCGCGGGCGGTTGATGCGCCGACGAACTTGATGGCCCCCAGAGGAACCGCTCGCTCGACGACAATTTGAACCTGATTGTTCGCTAGCACCTGAGAGACGACGTAGTACTTGCTGTTCGTAACAATGATAATCCTTGGGCTCGCCTTGCTGGATCGGCCGAACTTCGCCTCCAAAACTTCACCACGGCACGAGAAGACCGCCTTCTCATTGCTTCCTAGTCCAATTGCGTTGCGCACTTGACTGCCAGGCCCACTGGTCGCGTTGATACCCAGATAGTCACCGAGGAATCGTCGGGAACCCAGCAGACTCATGCGTCGCCTTTCCTTGCGCCCCTGAAGGACGCGATGGCCATCGTCCCTCAGCTGCAGGTATTCAGCACCCGTGCGCTTCTTGCGGAAGAATCGTTGGATACGTGTGGCCGACTCAGCCCTATATGCAAGATATGCTCGCCACATTCGCTGAATGCGAGTTGCCATATTATGCCAGTACCGATCTCGCATGTGCTCCAGAGCAAACAGAGTCTCCGGGGACTTGACGAAAGCTTTTGTTACGCCGAGCTGCCACTCTTCTTGCGGGATACTTGTATCCTTCAGAATCTGCTTCACAGCCGCGTCGTATGAGCCGGTCCATGTATACTCTCCTGCGTACGATGTTGCAGGGGATAGCAGGAAAAATCGATCGACAAACTTCTCGAAAGACTGACGGTATGCAAAACCAGCCCGACGGATTCTGACGTTCTCTTGAAGACCTAGGTACTTGATTTGATGGAGCACATTCGGAACGTTGTACTCTGTTGGGGATTTATTCTCGTTTGGCTTGATAGTTCGGATATAAGACGGCTGGCATTTCATGAGCGTTTCGACAAGGGCATTTGCCGAAGTTCGAATCCTATCACCCGCAGATGGTGGTTGTTTCCTGTTGTCGGTGTCGACCTGGTGGGGGAACAGCGTGTGGACGAATTTGTTTTGGCTGATCTGGAAGAGGTTCTGCACACCCTTGAGCAGCTGATCCTTGCACTTGTCCGTAATGCCATCGACCGTGTAGCTCACGTCACCAGCGTAATGCCTAATAATGAAGCTGCCTTGACGCGGCGTGAGATGAGCATTTGACATGCCATTAATGCTCTGCATGAAGGTCCGGTCACAAGCAGCCGGGTCGGCGTGCGCAGTTTTTGTGGCGTCTTTCATCGCAGAGAAGACTCCCACCGGGCGTACCTGCTCAATCAAGTCACACACAACCTTGTTGTCGAAGTAGGAGATAGGCGTCCACTTGATCTGCTCCCTGGCATATTCCTCCTGCTCGGCCTTGAGCGTCAACTGGATGAAGATCTGCTGCAACTTCTCGTTGACGTAGTTGATGCAGAGTTGTTCGAAGCTGTTCTTTTCGAAGATCTCGAAACCGTAGATATCAAGAATTCCGATGGAGTTTGTGGTTGCTTGCCTGGCCTTCAAGGACTGGTTGACTCTCTCCACAATCCAGTCAAACAGGTTGTAGTATATCGCTTTTGCGAGGGCGTCGCGAGTAGCCGTTGCTTGTGCGATATTGGCAGGAGACTCGATCACCTCACCGTTCCTTGGTGTCAAGACGCGGATGGTGATAGCCTTGACGAGCGCCTGGGAGTCGACCTCGAGGAGGTAGGCCAAGAAGTCGACAACAGACGAGTCAGACACAGCGGCATACCCATCGTCGTCTTCCTTGAAGACTAGGTTGCCAGTCCACAAGATCGCAGAAAGCATCCTGAAAATATTGTCCTGCTCTCCTTGGGAGAGGCCAATCAACTTCATTGCATTCAGCGTCTCTTGAAACTCAGCGAGATCGTCGATTCCATCAACATCGAGGCACTTTGATCTGCTTGTATAGAGGTACGTCTCAGGCTTTTGTACTCCGAATATTTCTCTTTGTTGTTGCGATGCGCCCTTTGCGAACTGGTAGAAGATGTGGAAGTTTCGCTCGTTCGTGATCTGACCAACGACTCGGGACTTCTCGAGCAGATAGTTGGTGATGTCGGCGCCGATGGGTTCGCCCTGGGCGTTGAAGTGCATCTGCAGGTACTTGCCGAAACGCGAGGAGTTGTTATTCCGCAGCGTCTTCGCATTTCCAAAGGACTCCAGCAGGGGGTTGGTTGCCAGCACCATGTCCTTGATTTGCTTGACGTCGCCCGACTCTCCTCCTGACACGTTTGCGATGTACTGCATGATGCGCTTCGCGGCTTCGGTCTTGCCCGCACCAGACTCACCCGAGATGATGACGCACTGGTTGTCATGGTATGCCTTCAGGTTGTAGTATGCAGACTCGGCGATAGCGAAGACGTGTGGTGGTACCTCGAGACGGTTCTTGCCCTTGTAGCTGTCGAGTACTTGGTCGGTGTAGATTCCGAGGTCGCGAAAGGGGTTGACGGAAACCAGCACATGGCCGATGTAGGTGTAGATCTCGGCGCCCTCGAATCTCTTTTTCAAGTTCTCGTTGATGGCCTCGTTCGAGACCTTGCTGAGCAGGGTGAGGTCTGATACGCCGATCTCCTTCTTCTTTGTGGTCTCGAAGGTTGCCTTCTTTGGCTTCGCTCCTCCTCCGCCTCCATAGCCGCCGCCGGCTGCGACAGCTCCGCCCTGCTTGGCGCCTTTATCCTTTCGACGGTTGGTGATACCCTGCGAGGCATGTGTGAGCAAGACCAGGTGCGCATCACGGGAGAGCGACAGTGCACTCCGGCGATTCTTACCATGACGGGCGGTTAAGATGTGAGAAGGGCCGTGACGATGCGGTGGTGGGCAGAGTGGTGGGATGGTGTGGTGTATGATGGACGACTCAGGGGCCAACATAGGGGCAGGAGAGCCCGCGCAACAATGGGTCTATTGTGATCAGCGCCTGCGAAGATGCCAGTTCGATGGCGGCCGAGCAATGCGCACAGTTCGGAGGCGAGGGTGAGGGTGAGGGTGGCGGTTTGTCGTCGTCGACTTGATCGGCGTCGGGAAGGGGGGAAGTCGTGGTGGGGGATTTGCCGCGTAAGATGGCGAATGACGGGATGGGTGAGGATGTTCGAGTTTCGCAATGTGGACTAACTTGCTGTGGCCGTCTGTGGGCGTGCTAACGGTAGGAGGATTGCCGGTACAACAAGAAACAGAGTTGCTTGGCAGGACAGCCTGACGGTATGCAGCAGTACGTGCTCCGTACTAAGTAGGCAGTCTGTCTATGCAGTGCAGTGCAGTTGACGAAGGCGCAGCGCCCTGCCTCCTGCAGTCATGACCAGGTGTACACTACCTTCGCTAAAAAAGGGCCCCTCCACCTCAGGCCTCTACCGCAATGTGTGTTACGCGATATGAGTGGGCTGCCGTATAGAGACGTACCCGGTACGAAACCGATCCGCTGACGTAACTGCCTGCCTGCCCAAGCCCAAGCCCAAGCCTAAGTCTAAGTCTAAGCCCCAACCCAGGCCCAACAAGCATGCCAGTAGCAGAGAGCAAAAACTGCGCAAGAGAAAACCCCCGCCAGCATCACTGCTTCGCTCGATAGGGTTGTTGCTTTTCAATCTGGGATGCGAATGGGACTGCGCCGCTTGCAAGATCTCAGTTCCACATGTACAAGCTGAAGACACAGGTTTCAGGGTTGGCCCCCACCCTACAACTATCAACCTCATGCCAGTTCTAATTCGAATGCGAATCGCGACCAGCTCGTGGCCGCAGTATAGACAAGAGGACGCCTTGACCGGGACATTGCTGGCTTTATTCTACTCGGAAGGAGGACGGGCTAACAGCAGCCAACTGCACGAAAACCCTGTCTGCTTGAAGGGTCGACGGGGATCATCCTTCAACGCCAAGTAGCAGTGACAGCATGACACCGAGGACGGTAGCGCGGAGTGTGATTCAGAACGAATCTACCCGCTCCCGTACCAGCCCCCTCGGACGATCTCGCCAGCACAAGCCTCGCGGCTGGCATCCTCTCATGCCTCTCCCTCTCGGCTCTCGTCCCGTTCAGCCATCTGAGCAGGGAGCAGGTTGTGACACGAGAGGCAACGGGTAGGCCCAAGGAATTTCCGCAGCGCGGACCCTCAAGCTTGATGTCTTTCTTCCGTGCGACACAAGGCTACCGGAAGAGCCTCGACTGTTGGTTATGCTTACTAAAAGAATTGCTTCGGAATGCTAATGTACTACTTGCCTTACATTGAGGCTACTACATGACGAAGCACGAAATCATCTTGATCATGTATGATGTTGAATGCTTGCGCAACATAATAAGCAAGGCCTTTGTTGTTGTGGAAATAGCCTTCCCATAAACCTTCCGAAGCGACCGCCCACGGAAGCGTTGGCGATCGCCCCACCTACAACAACACCTTCACCAGTTAATCGAATCGTTTCTACCCATCGTTTCCCTTTGCGTATACGCACAAGAAAGCTTAACCAACAGTTGTTAAGAGGTTCACCGGCAGAGGCCGGTAGATATAGTATTTATAGAAGATTTAATATCAAGTAGGCAACAGTAACAATAACATAACAATCTTGCCGCTGTTATATGATGATAATAATTCGTGTCTCAACGACAATTCGCGTTGTCTATTATAATTCTTGTTATATTCATGCCTGTAAGTCTTATTAGCAGTAGTAGATAAACAATATCATCCCCGAATCTCACACTACAGGGGTTAGACGGCCTGTAGATGCAATTCAAGTACTTTGAATCTCACTGTACCTGTCGTACGAGTGAAAGTCTTAATGACAAGCGCATCATGTGTTTCGGTCCCTTTTCAGACGGAGCAGACGGCCGTCAAGTTGAGTGGCTAACTAGGAGTACGGAAGGCCTTTTGTTTTATCATCGATCAACATTGAACCACTTCTCGGCGGGTGGTCGCAACCCACCGGCTCAGATTTCGATTTCGAGCACTGAAAGTATTGGCTCGTGAAATTCGAAGAGCCATCTCCTTTACGAGTCCACTGATGTGACAATACTCTCGCAGGATCTGCACCTATTCGGTAATTGATTCCCCGCGAAATGTCTTGGGATGCCAAGTTTAAACACGGGCTGACGTACACAGGACATGATAAAGGCGGGAACTTACGCGTAACATGCATGATATTCTTGGGGGCCAGGAGCCATCGAAATGACGTCTATCAGCCCCACGGTAGAATTCGAAGCGAAAGTAAACAGCGAAGCTCATCCTCATCTGTGTCACTTTGCTCCTTCAGTTGAAGTGTTGCGGTTCTGGCATTAATCATGACAGTCAGAAATTAAGAGACTCCATTTCGCCAACTCGGGATATACATGTGCTCGAATAAAATTCACATCAGTTGTGCCTCGTATCGATGCAATCCCGCTTATTCAATCTGCGTCTATGAGTTTAGCTCTGCTGCTCTTGCACTGCTAAGGACCATTGGGTCATGGAATAATTAAGGACGTCGTTCGCCTGAACTCTCGCTGTACTGTACACTTGTTTGTGAAAATCTGTGTGCAATAAGGCTGTTACGGGGCGCCATAGTGTGTCTAATAAGAACTTGTTGCTGCACGAAGAGGAAGGAACTAAAGGTCTACAGGTTGCAGGCGAACCTGTGATATTTATATAGCGGGCCACGAGAGTGGGTACTGTGATAAAGGCCAACAATTTCAGGGGATCTTCACATCACGATCTTACGGAGGCTTATTGCACTCTGTTTTATTACAAATTAAAGAAAATCCGTTTATCAACAAATCCCTTCCTTGTGCCCTTTCATTTTCTACATGCTCTGTATCCGCTCGCCCGACCAACGACTCGCCTCATGTAGCCGAAGGGCATATGGCAGACGAGCTTCGCCTTCGGAACATTTACTGACGAGAAATTGCTGCTGAAGGACGAAGACCTTCCAATGATAAGATCCAGCTCAAGGTGATATAATCTACAACATTGTGACAGGCCAGTCAGCTGCCGAAGCTCGAAGGAAATGAAATCAAAGACCAATACCTGACAAATAATGGCAAAATTGTTGTTGACTCTGAATCTGCTTGGTGTCTACGCCTTCTTCGTGCAGGTGACTTCCGCGGGAGGTGTTTTCATGACGACTGTTGATGACCAACTTCAATGTGTCGTATTGGCGAACGGCGGTGGCCAAAACGACGTCCCTGATATACTGGAAGCATTCGACAAGTGTGGAACTTCGGGGACCATCACATTTCCTGAAGGTCAGGAATATTGGATTGCTGAAAAACTCAATCCCGCGATCAACAATGTCATAATCAACTGGAGTGGAAAATGGAAGGTGAACTTCCTCGTCACGTTGTCATTTTGTCAACAAAGCTGATCCCCCTCGCTTCTCTAATGGTTATTATTGACTGGCGCAATAATACCTACCACATGGAAATCCAGAACCACTGGGCCAGCTTCGTCTTAATTGTTTATAAAATTATCGCGTACCGGTACGGCAACAACAGCGGTGGAGTTGATGGCAATGGGGACGTATGGCACACAGCGGAAGCTGGTACAACTCAACCAGGGCGCCCAATGATAAGCTCATATGACGAGCATTCCAGAAAAAGAGATAGCGCACATTGCTCAGCCTTTCGTTCTGTGGAATGTTTCCAACGTCGTTATGGAAGACTTCTACATCTGGTAGCTATAGCTATGATCTTTCAATATCATGAATGGGACGAACATCTCGATCAGCAACCTCACAATCAATGCTACTGTGATAAAGGCGCTATCGGGATCTAATTGGGTTCAGAATTCTGATGGATTCGGTAAGTTCCACTGAGCGAGTAGTGAAGCGAATGTTTACGAGAGCACTATGCAGATACAATGGATGTCAAGAACCTCACGCTTATGAATCTCAATTACAGAGGAGGCGATAACTACATTGCTACATGTATCAAGCCTCGTTCTTACGATATCAATATCGATGGCGTCACATGTGATGGTGGCAATGGAATAACAGTCGGTACCCTAAGGCAGTATCTGGAAGATTCTAGCGTCCAGAACGTCTCAGTTCGAAATCTCAAGCATTCACTGAGCTTTTATTAGGTACCCGGAACTTGCTACGGTATCTGTATCAAAACCTGGATAGGCAATCTCGTTCAACAGCCAGGCTACGAGAGCGATAAGCAACGGCGTTATCACGGTACCCACCCTTGTGGCCCGCTATATAAACACCGCAGTTTCGCCTGCGACCCGTAGCCCCCTTAGTTCCTTTCTCTTCGTACAACAACAAGTTCTTATTAGACACACTATAGCGCACCGTGACAGGCGTGGCGGTGGCTGGGCAACGTCTCCAACATCACCCTTCACAACGTCAACGTGACCGGGGCCAACAGCTCTTTCTATATTGACCAGAATGTTGGCAACAATGGGACAGAGACTAAGGGGACGAGCAACTTGTTGATTTCGGACATTTATATGCAGAATTTCCATGGCACGCTGTCGAGCACAAGCAATACTGCCACTGTGAGTTGCAGTAAGCGCTACCCATGTTACGATATTTTCTTCACCAACATGACAGAGGTGGGCTCGGATGGATCGTCTTTGAAAGGATCGTGTGCTTATGTTGAAGGCGGTGGTATCAGCCGGCTCTCTGGCTGTTAGGCCATTTCAACCTGATTCGCGACGAGTTTTGCCTTGACAGCACTTTCAATATCATAGCTCCTGTGATTGACTGGACGATCACAAAAAAGGGTGCGAATGATACACTGCTTCTGATTGTGCCGCCATCATCTCAGTTGATTTTTCATTCTCAATGGGTTGCGAAATGAACATTACGGACGATACCACTCCACAGACCGCGAGATAAAGTCCAGCCGACTCCGGAATCTATCAGTCCAGGGCTAAAAACCGTGCATCCATTACTCCCCGAAAAACTTTGATCTTTAATCTCCAATGAGGCAGTGAATGTGGCAAATCAAGTATAAATTCCGTTACAGAGCGCATCTTGTTGCAATCCCACGAGATAGCTGTGCCCGGGGTCCTGTTCTCACCTTTTCTATTCTTCCTGCCCAGGTTGAGTGAGCCTCTTCTCCAGTGAATCACCCTGGGTTACCATTCGGACTTTCCGTATTTTCGGTCAGATTTGTGCCGTATGCCGAGAATCCGTCCAAAGCCTATGGTTGTATCCTTCAAGGCTGATGATTTTTGATGGTGCGTGGAATGTAGAGACTAGCTCAAACGAGTCCTACACCAACTCCAGAAATACCGGTGGATCTTCATCCCATTTCCCCATCTTCTCGGTATGATTTAAGTACTCCCGAGCTCATATGGTCTCTACTTGGGTTGATGATTCCTGGCGGTGCGTGAAATTTATATGCAAAAACAAGGCGAGTGCTGCGTTAGGATGATCAAGAGGAGACCACTATTCCGGTCACCCATCAGCTCTTCTCTCTATGCGAAGGTAAGAGCTCAATCCCTGTAAAGTGTGGTCTATAATTACCTTCTCCCTGCTTCTCGCAGTCCAGACATCCAAAGCAGATTCATGTTGGAGGGATACGACGTGTGATGGTCATAGTGACCCGGTGTTCCCTGGCACTTGGGAAGCCTATATCTACACACCGCAGTCCCGAGACGTTGGGCCTAAGGCCGTCCTTTCAGCCGACAGTCTCTCCTCAGAGGCATACAATGGAGGTGTATTCCTTTCTGGAAAAAAGTTCCCAGGTTGTTCTCGACTTCAGAATTGAGGTTGGCGGGGTAACATCCTTCAATTACACCATTGATGGGACAGGACAGCTCGGCCTGGCATGGAGCGAAGCGAAGACTTATATCGGGAAAAGGTCGGACAGCTCGAATGGACGGAACGGTCTTGCTAATCCTGACGGTCATCTCACAGTCAACCTCACAGGCAGTAGCTCTGGGTCATATCAAGTGCCATTGGTTAGTTTACGTGGCGGACTTTGGTATTTGAACATTCCGCGTGAATGACATAACAATTTTGCTTGCTGATTTACATTCAATATACGTGGTCATTAGGACCTGGGTACGTTGATGCAACAATTTATCTAGCTCATTTAACTCATGGCGAACCTCCAATTGCCCGCCCATCAGGTAGTACACAAAATTTCAACACAAAAAGTAGCACCTTACAATGTCTGAGCGCCATAGTGTTCAATATGGCTCCAACTGCTCTTACTCATTCAAGATTGTCTGCTCTCAGAACTGAATTGATGGTCTTGACTTTCAACATCTGCGATATCTAACGTATTATTTCCTGTCAAGAGAAAGCTCTGCACACGCTGTCCTATGTAACCTGTTTTGCAGAGAACTCTCCGAACTATTGCGAGTGTTTAGTTGTACCTCATATTCCTGTGTTCATGAGGAGTGGCATGAGATGCGGCCTGATCAAGAGCTTTCGATGAGTCTGGACCCGTAAGATGGCGTATAAGCCGTGTTGCAATTCTATATCTATGTACGATTGTGGTCCGTCGGTCCAAAGTCGGATTTTGATTGAGCTACTATGAATATTTAATAAATGGTTTCGCTTTAACTAGATACAAATATCAGTCATTTCCTGTACATAAAGTCAGCATAATTTAGACCAAACTCATTCTGGTTCTGGTGTTTCTAGACCCACCTGTGAAGATTGTGCAAATACCACATGCCTTTACTACAGCCAAAAAATCGATCCGCGAAATCCATGAATAAAGCTCAGGTGACCGGTTCCCAATCGGGCTCTCTATTCCACTTGATGTCGATGCGTTTGCTCTGCGTCCATCTCCTGTGGTACCATACTGTACTTCTGAATTTGTCCGTCGTGGGTCGCTGGCATCTCGTGAGCAACCGATACCGCTGCAGTCGAAGGACCCAGCTCATATTCGCGTCCCGTCTTCTCTGACACGGGATCTTTAGCTTGACCCTGTTTTTTCTTTCGCCATCGCATCACCAATACTTCAATAATTGTCGCAATCAGAATCCCGGCAATGGCTGCTCCGACGCCGATGCCTGCCGCTGCGCCGGTAGAAAGGCCTGATGATGCAGGAGATGAAGTTTGAGGGGAGCCTGTAGTGGATGTAGTGGCTGAACTTGACGATGATGTCGAAAGGGTCGTCGCGGTTGCGACCGTAGAAGTAGGTCCATAGGTTGTCTATGATGCCAGGAGGTCAGAATCATATTTACACCATCAGGCGCGGCAGGGTAAGAGAGCTTACCGGCCCTGAATCATGGGTTGCATTAACGAAGTTGAACGCCATCGAGTTGTTTCCCAACCCATGCGCATCTTCCGATGCGGAGTTAGGTCTAATCTCGAACCAACACTGTTCACCACCATATTCCGTAAAGTTCAGCGGAACCTGGATGGTCCCATTGCTTGCAGAGGGTCTTGAAGGGGATTGTGCTTCTGTAGCAGAGTGTCAACAATTCGAAGATGGTAGTGTGTTCGAAATCATATGGTACTGCTTACGGTTGGCTACGCCCTGCACGCACCACGTGTAGAGATATCCCGGCTCAGTGAAGTTGGTTTCGTAGGGTATTTCAATGACATCCTTGGAAAAGAATACTAAGTCACCTCTATCCGGATAAAGGACCCTGATCGGTTGAGCCGCGCTGTTGCCACCACTTATCCCAGCCAACAACGTCAGTAGTAGAAGAAAGTCGCGGCGCAGCATCGCGACGAATCCTGATGACGGTGCCAAAGCCCTAAAGGAGCAGCACCGAATGCGTCTTGAGACGTTGAGAAACCCTGTTCAATGTGGAGAGAAATTGAACGATGTGTAGAGAAAATAAAGAATGCGAGGAGGAAGTAAACGAGAAGAAAGAAAGGCATCCAGCTTGCATACAGGGGCAGATGAGCATCAGACAATGTCAGCCTAGAATCCGACACGGGGGTCAATACTACCCTACAAAATTGGCCTTGATTGGTGTGCCTTCATCCTTCCAAGGTTAAATAGCATCGCCAGACGCCAGGTAAGCTGATGATGCATACCTTGTTTACATGGGTGTTCAACTTTGGTTAGAATTTCGCCGGCTGGCCCTTCTTCAGCTCCCGACACCAACGGTACCATTGGACAGTCGTCCTCGGTGTCCAGGCCCCCAGGTGCCGCGGCAGTGTTCTGGTTTACACTTATACTACCGCCGGCCGGACTGGTCGCGTATCATGGCACCCTGACTTCATCTGCCTCGGCATGCAATGGGTCCAGGTCACCGGCCTGCCCGGCGACTTCAAGCCGGCCCCGGAGCTGATCACCAGCCTGCGCCTGCAAGCAAACGTTCCAGTCGCCGGTACTTCCACCTCGTCCAATGCTCGAGTTACTGTAGCCGTATTCACAAGATAGCGCGGTACTCCTCCGCTAGTAATATGATGTCTGTCCTCACCGACTGTCCTAGTCGCGGGAAGCTCTTGTACCTGGCCAACTACACCAGTCCCATGGGGGCCATCTTCCGCAACTTCCAGTTCAGCCCCTTCCTTCGCATCAGAATGGGGCACCTGGTAGAAGGTCAGTCCATTGCGGTCACCCCGATGGCCGGCAACGACGGCCCTCAAGACACCCGTGCACGACTGGGGATATCGAGACCGTCTCGACGAGATCAACTGGAGCAACGCGATCGTGCTCGTGTCCTCGCTACTGCATGACCTGTACGGCGGCAAGACGTGATGGACGCCCACGACGACCAGATGGCCGAATCCGTCAGGTAATTCCAGCGCGAGAAGTTGCGTCCACACAGCCCCTGCTCACAGCGCCCCATTCACGTCGATAGACGTGTCATTAGAATATGCCGGCGAAGACGTGGATGAGTATATACGGCAGGAGACTTACCAAGTGTATTGTATTGTACCGAGGGATGGTGATGGTTCACTAAATATCTGGGAGCCCGGCCAGATCAATTTCAACTATAAATTCTCTCTTTGGCCACTACGTCTGAGCTGTGCCGCGCACAGATGCCGTGGCAACCCCTCGTGGAGATGATTCCCATTATTTGATTTGCGCTATGCTTCTCGTGAGGAAAATTGTGCAGTAGGGCATCTCGAGTCCCTTCTGGATCATCATTGATACATGAGTACTCGTGACAAGTTCTGGCTTGCCCGCTCTGCGCGGCATTCCACTCCGTAGCACTGGAGGACGGACCCCAACTTTGGTTCTGGATCCCGTCTGAAGTCCCTGACTAAATCCCCGACCGGTTTAAAGCTTAACAATTTAAGCTTCACACCTCCGAAGAGTTTGATCTGACGCAAGGAACTGTAGTCATGGGATGGCATTCTACCTTGCATCGACTTGTTCATGAGCCAGCAGCGTCAAATGTTGGGGCTTGAACCAAATCGAGCAACTTGTACACTGCTAAGCCGGGCAGGCCGGGTCGCCGCGTGGATAACCGAAGAGACCATTCTTGGGGCCTGACACAAGCACGACCACCACGCGAATGACTGAGCCCCAATACTCCTGCACGAGGCGCCTGTAATATCTCTGATGCAAGCAGGAGACGTCAAAAGTATGAAGATTTTTCCTAAAATGTATGTTCCTTGAAGAATGCCATCTGCGGTAATTCGTTGCAGCCATTGAGCATCCAAGAATTTCTAACCCTAACCCGTATTTCAGAGGGCACATCTGAATGGGCAGTCGCACCTGGCCTGACGATCAATCTGGAAAGGGTTCCTTCCACTGAGTTTACAGGAAGGCTGATGTGACAGTACTGCACGCAGCGAGTCGAAACCCAACAACTCTAAAAGTCCGCCTGTTTGTTTATCAGCCAGGCTACATCCAGAAAATGCACCGGATACCGATCAGAATTCTCAAACTTTGAGCTCGGGCGCAACAGCCCTCCATCGCCTTGCCGTTCGCAGCAAGATCTGCTCTCGAGCAGGCATGGCGTTGCTGCCTCTCGAGAATCTGTCACCGCTACGCAATTTCAAGCAGGGGTCCTTGTGGCACTTTCTGTCTGATCTCGATTTTACCCGTTGCTCCTTTGCCCCTCGCGGATGCGGGTGGCGGCGTCCCAGCTATGCGCCCCAGTCTCCAGACGGATGGCAAGATGGGATGGAACCTGTCATCTGGCGCCGAGAAGAGAGACAGGAAGGTCGAGGTGTTGACGCTCCTCGCAGCCTCGGTGTCCCACGCATCAGCCCGCCGGCTATCCAGCTACCCAAGCACCAAGCCAGGGGGCCTGGCTTGTCTACAATCGTCTGAAACTCGCATGCATGACATGGCGCTGCGTGGGGAGCAGTGGGAGCCTCCAAATACGCTTAAATTCTGGCGGGCAAGCCGGGAGCCTGCCGCCAGATGCTACTGCTCAGGACAAGCCTTTTCCGAGTCCCACCCCTGCATCAACTCGACAGATTCGACTGATGGTGGAGGGAGTACAGAAGGCACCTCTCCCATCCGAGGGAAACGACCCAAGGCTTTTATGATTATCGAATGATCTGTGCACGAAATGGCCATATTTGTGATGCCACTCGACGAGGGCCGAACATACACCCAAGCCTGCTTGGCGGCAGATGGTCTGCTTGGTTGCTGCTCCCCTCATACACGGTTGATTTCAGACACATTCGACAACCGCCGCTCATCACCTCTTGTGCTGCCTGCCCTCCCCGGCCGGTGCAAGGACCAGACGGTCTACCTTGCACGACAGTCGTGAGATCTGGAGCCTGATCTTCCCTGCCGATTTCAGCGCTCTGGTTCCGATGACGATAGAGGCGTTCATCATCGACGGGTCTCGCCAGCTAATAGCGGGCTGTCGAATACTGCTGATGGGAGGTGAGGTTTGACTAAGGTTTCTGGCGGTCCACAGCCGGTCTGATCCAGGTACCAAAGTAGTCTACCACCGTCGTGCAAGATGTGGAACTCCCCTGATCCACGGCCAGAAGCCGCATCACGGCACGGGGTCGCATGGCCCCCCTGTCTGGGAGGGCAGCTCGCCGTGTTGATTGGGTTGAGGCTCGGTCGAGGGCCGCCTGGGTTGGGTTTAGCGCTCCCCCGTCAAGTCGTCCCAAGAGCCCCTCTGGCGAATCCCAGCTGTCCCCGGCGGCCCTGCAGCTCCCAATCTTGCCTCTCACTTCTCCATCCTAAGCGCCGGCTTCGTGGTGGTCACACGTCTGCAGGTCGCACAAATGGCTATTCTTAGGCCCAGGCCCCCGACCTCCTCTGTTCGACGTGGGAGGTCGAGAACATCCATCTCTTTCTCCTCTCGAGTCTGAATGCAAAACCTCTTCAATGCATCCTACAATTAATTCGACAATACCATGACAAAAGAGTTGCATCTGTCTGCTGAAAGATAGCCAAACTGAACACCCAGCACGCCCCAACGCATCACTGCCGCTACTCGAGTTGCACACTATTGGATCCTGGTCCGGGCCGAAACACCACATCAGCCTCACTGCACCCCCGGTTCTCCCCATCTCTAACACGGCTCGTCTCAACTCTTCCACTACCAGTGTGTCGCATTGCTCTGCCAATCTGACAGCGCCACTCTTTGGTACCATCTGACACGGGCTCTTCCCTAAGCGAAACCCTTTCCAACGTCTGATCTACCTCCTCGGCAGGGACCTCTCCCAGACTGCGGCTTGGCCCTGGCCTCTGCCCTGACCTCGTCCCAAAACCGCCGTCAACCCGGCAGTGGCGGGCACCTCTGCTACCGTTGACTCGATCTATGGGACCAAAAGAGGGCTGGAATCCGCAAGTGGATTAGACGTTTCATGGACGAACTGACATCCGAACACCGGATTTCAGGGTCATTGAGACTACCAGAGTCTGATCGAGAGGGATAGCCCGTTTCTGTCCACTCTCTGTATTGGGACTAGACCGCTCTCATTGGTCACCCACTCCAACCAAGACGTGGTGTTTCGTTGTCGGGCCTTTATGACTTACCCCCTCGCCCACTATCAAAGTCTCGGCAGCCTTTAACCTCCCTCTTCCCACCTCGACGGGCCCAGGCTGAAGTACTGACCCATCACCACGAGCCCTTTTTTCCTTGGCATTCTTTCCTTTCAGTCGCTGCTGGCTCAGATCGCTCTTTAATTCAATCATCACCGAGCCGACTTGTCTGTTCGGATTCTCTTGTGCGGTATAGAATATTGTAATAAGGGAAAAGTGGAACTTGGGTCCGACTCGCTCTGGGGGATCATCGCTGCCGATACGCACACGCTTTTCGAGGTCATCGCCAGTCCAAAAAGTGACAACGAGCCGCCCACACGTCGCCGGTCGACTAAGTAATTCGCTTGCTAGGGAACGCCGAGGGAGGAACCTCGACGGCATTCAAGATGGGCTACGGCACGCTGGTTAAGAAACAGTTTACTGTTCCGAAGCTGTCCTTTTACATCATCTTCTGGGGAATCCACTTCTTCCTTTTTGGATTTGGATGGTACGGTTGTCTCCTCTTCCTCGGCGTGTGCTCTGGTGGATGCTGACGGAATGGCCAGGTACAAACAAGCATCCGACCCTCGACTCGCGGCCCTTAACTCCCTGAAGTTCTCCGTGTGGATTTCGCGAGGTGCCGGTCTAGTGTTGAGTTTCGACGGGTTGTTTATTCTGCTCCCAGTATGTCGGACACTGGTGAGATGGCTGCGACCGAAGCTCAGGTTTCTGCCTTTGGACGAGAATCTTTGGTTCCATCGACAGGTCGCATATGCGATGCTGTTCTTCACCGTCTGCCATGTCACTGCTCACTACGTCAAGTAAGTTCATCTCACGAGACTGCGCCAAAATATGTACTCACGTGTCTGCCTAGCTTTTTCAATGTTGAGTTGACGCAAATCCGACCGGTTCTCGCCCTGCAGATCCACTATGCGCAACCCGGTGGTATCACCGGTCACATCATGCTCCTCTGCATGCTTCTGATGTACACGACCGCGCACAACAGAATTCGCCAGCAATCGTTCGAGACCTTCTGGTACACCCACCACCTGTTCATCCCTTTCCTGCTCGGACTCTACACGCACGCAGTCGGTTGTTTCGTCCGTGACTCGGTCAACGCATTCTCACCATTCGCCGGCGAGATCTTCTGGACCCACTGCATTGGTTACCAGGGCTGGAGATGGGAGCTGTTTGGTGGCGGAATTTACCTGATGGAGCGATTGTACCGTGAGATCCGGGCCCGCCGCTCAACCAAGATCACGCGTGTTGTCCGCCATCCTTACGGTATGTGATGCTGACTGAAACTCTGAACCCCAGCACTGACTTTTCCCAAGACGTCGTCGAGATCCAGTTCTCCAAGCCTTCTTTCAAGTACAAGGCTGGCCAGTGGCTGTTCCTCCAGCTGCCGTCCGTCTCCAAGTACCAGTGGCACCCCTTCACCATTACCTCGTGCCCCTACGATCCCTACGTCTCGGTCCACGTTCGCCAGGTTGGTGACTTCACGCGGGCCCTCGGTGATGCGGTCGGTGCCGGTGGTGCTCAAGCGAAGCTGTACGAGGGCGTGGACCCGATGGGCATGTACGAGGTTGCGCTGCAGAACGGACAGCAGATGCCGGCGCTGCGGATCGACGGCCCGTATGGTGCACCAGCAGAGGACGTGTTCGAGAACGAAATCGCCGTGCTGGTGGGTACGGGTATCGGCGTGACACCTTGGGCGGCTATCCTGAAGAACATCTGGCATCTGCGCAACAGCCCGAACCCCCCGGCGCGTCTCCGCCGTGTCGAGTTCCTGTGGATCTGCAAGGACACCAACTCCTTCGAGTGGTTCCAGACCCTGTTGTCGTCGCTCGAGCAGCAGAGTACCGAGGCTGCCCGCATCCCCGGCAGCTCCGGCGTCGAGTTCCTCAAGATCCACACCTACCTGACGCAGAAGCTGGACCAGGACACCATGAACAACATAGTGCTCAACTCGGTCGGTGCTGAGGTCGACCCTCTCACCGAGCTCAAGTCCCGCACCAACTTTGGGCGTCCCGACTTTGCCAGGCTCTTCACAGGGATGAGGGACGGTATCCTGGACCGAACTTATTTGAACGGTTTGGAGGGTAGCATGAGGACGACTGTCGGTGTTTACTTCTGCGGTCCTTCGGCAGCTGGTGAGTTACCTCGATCCGCATTTTTCCTCAACTTGATCTTGTACTGACGAATTCATCTAGCTCGCGACATCAAGAAAGCATGCAAAGCCGCTACTGTTAGGGAGGTTGACTTCCGCTTCTGGAAGGAGCACTTCTAAGCAGCCTTTTCTTTTTTTTAATAAAAAAAATACTAAATTATGTCTATGGGTTGTCGTCACACTACACACATTCCCAAGGATGATACCACGACGCATGGCAGGATGAGAACGAGACGGCGAGGACCAGAGGATGGGCCGCCGGTGGGGGGGGGGGGGGGGTTGCCATTATACTGGACAAAACACATTGCCACAAGCAGCGGCAGCACTTTGTGCACACATACAAGACGTGACGAAACTGGAGCTGGCGTGGGCTGAGTCGATTCAAATTAGTGGTGGGGTTTTCACTGCCAGCTCTGTCAAAAATATCACGGTCTCTCGACAGCGGGAAGGGAGATCTGGAAGTCGATTTTCCTAGATTTCAAGGTCGAGGGGATCTCTGTCCATAATGTTCTTCCTATCAATCAATTTTTTTTTTCTTTACTGAAAAATAGAGACAAAACTTTGACTTACAGCAAGGAATTTGTCTTGAACCACAATGAAAATCCTCCGGTACTCTCAAGAAGTGGAAGCGCCGAGAGGGGCAGAGAGGGAGGGGGCGGAGAGAGGCACAGCCCCCCGAGCTGGGCGGAGCGGAACGCAGCTCCCGTCGCCCGCCCCCAGCGAGCACGAGGCAAGGCCCCAAAACACGGCTTGATACTGATCTGCGCCTTTTTTTCGCTCTGGGGGCAGATCATTCTGTTGCTTGTGTGTCTGTCCGCCCGTAGAAGAAAATATCGGCAGGCCAGGGCTATAGGCGCACGGCCCAATAATCACCCCCGGGCGGCTTACACAAAGGCCCCCAAAATCCTCATCCCATCTCCTCCCCCCCCCCTTTCCCTGGGCTGGCTCCTCGTCAGACGACAGCCGTTCCAGATGGGACCAACCCCCCCGGTCGTGCTGACCTCATCGCGTGCTGGGGAACCCCCCAAGAGGCACGCGTCTTTTCTGTGTGGACTGGGCCGAATAACGTCGAAGTTCGGCCGAGATGGGTTATGCCTGCCCTCCCTGCCTCCGTCTAGTCTACTGTCCTTCTTTGTAGAGTTAGGGCATGGAAGGGATGAGGCCTAGGAGGCATCTTCAGACGAAAAGAGCTCTCATACACAGAGGAGATTCGAGGCGGGTTGCAAGATGCATGGCTTCTTCCTCTTCCCTTGTCTAGCCAGGGCCTGAATCCGGCGTGTGCAATGCATGCTGTAATGGACCCTCTCTTCCAAAAGGCTAGAAGGCCCTCCTCCTCCTCCTCCTCCTCTGCGGGAGGAAGGCTGCTTCCCGGGCCGAAAATGCCAAGTTCTTGGGGGGGGGCGAGACGTCGAGTCGCATGCCAGGGAAAAAAGTGTGAGATAGTTTGACAATGGCCTTATTACCCCCGGATATTATTTTCTTACATGACAAACATCTCAAATCAAGCCTTTTCACGCCCCTCTCACCCCCCTCCCCCGGCTCTCGTCGGATGTTGCTCGTCGTCTCAACATCTGCACCAGCCCGTTGAAACGACATGCGTGTGCGGCCAGACCACTAGAAATCAACAACAACAACACAACATTTGAGAAAGGCATTAATACTTTGGCACGAGCGTCGAGAGCACGAGCACAAACCCAAGAGAAGATGCCCTGTGCTCGCCCTCCCTCCTCCCTCCTCCCTCCTCCCTCCCCCGAGTCGCTCGCCCGCCGCCCAGCTGGGCCCAAGGCCAGCGTGCGGCTCGTCAAGGCGTGATCCGCGGGGGAGGCCAAGCGCGATCTGCTGCAGGAGAGCGTGGAGCATGTGAAGTGCTCGGCGGAGGGCACGAGTGATCAATGGGGAACTCGGCTGTGTGTGTGCTTTTTTGCCCGCCGGGAATCCTTGTGGCCGAGATGATGCCTCTGTCTTGGTGGTTGAGCTTGCCCGTTCTGGGAGGGTGTGTGTCCTGACGGGAAGGATGTCGTGGGTTTATGGGACGACAATAGGGTTCATGACACCTTTGCTTTGTCGGAGTTTTTGTTCTTCCTCACGTGACAGAGAGTTTACCAGTAGAAGGCACGTCTGAGGAGCCTCTCCTGTCTGTGTGCACCATGTGTTGGTCGGCCTCGTCTTGATATGGGCCATGATGGGGTTTTGCAATGGTTGACCGATTTGTGCTTTTCGAGCCTTGTCAAGCCATTATTGAGAGTCAATTGCAAAAAGCCGTTGTGGGCGTGGATGAGCATGCACCGTCTCGCAGCTCCTCTGAAGGAACAAAGGCAACATTGGGCCCCGACACGATCTTGTTCATCAATACGAAAGAAATATGCACTGGGAAGGGGACGGGAAATTGGGTTTGGCCAACCCCGGATTTGCAGTTGTCAGGGTCACAAGCCGCTCTGTCCGTGCGACCGGGTCGCTGTGAGCCTGTGAGCCTGATCGGGCTTTTGACTGAGCCTGAGACGGCGGTGATCTGGCCTCGGCGCGATATGGGAAATGCCTGCCAGGTTTATATGTGGCGAAATGATGTTGTATCTTGTCCTGTAATAAATAATCAATTCCAAAGAGCGTATTCTCGAGATCAGATTCGAGAGTTGGGGAAAGGAGGAGGCTAAACCAGATAGATAGACTACCCCGGACCCAAATGTGCTGTAGCCCTACCGCGTTGCTCCGCAATTTAGGGTGATTGTCCTCCGAGGCAGGGGAGCTGCCAGCCATCCGCCAACCACCATATCTGAGAGCAAATCAAGAGAGAAGTTCAGGACAGCGAGCCACAGCAACAACGAACGCCCTCCAGACTCACACTCATCACTCCCGCATCCCGAGAACCTTGGTGACACATCACGGCAGCAGATCTTGGGTTCCAGCGACAACGTCTCAACCTTGTAGAAACAGGCTAAAGCAAGCAGACCGTCGCTACTTTGATACCTAATCCAGCCGACGTGCCCGCCTCACCACCACCTGGGACGGACAAAAACACCACACACATCCCGGTCCCCCTCACCCACGAACCCTCAAGATGCTCAGATGGTGAGGCCCTCGCCCTCTCCTCTCTCAGACACTCTCTCTCACACACACACACACACAACCTACCTTTCGTACCAAAACATTGGTGCTAACAAACCGTCATTCAGGTACCAGGCCAAGCTGGCCAAGCGGCCCCTGCTGACCCAGGTCGTCACCACGGCCGTCCTCTTCGGCACCGGCGACGTCGTCGCCCAGCAGGCCGTCGAGAAGAAGGGCCTGCAGAAGCACGACCTGGCCCGCACCGGCCGCATGGTCCTGTACGGAGGATGTGAGTCTTAAGCTCTTGCCCCTCAGGGGGGAAGCCACTCAGCGTTGAGCCACCGCCTCATCTCATACGAGCCCCCGCCCAACCTCTCTCACCAACCTTCTCATATCCCCCCCCGCCGCTCCGGAAGCAAATCAACAAAGCATCCAAGGACCCAAAACAGTGACTGACTGACTGACTGACTCTCCTCAAAAATAGCCGTCTTCGGCCCAGCCGCGACGACATGGTACAAGTTCCTGGCCAACAACGTGAACCTCAAGTCGGCCAACACGACGATGCTGGCGCGCGTGGCGCTGGACCAGTGCGTGTTCGCGCCCGTCTTCATCGGCGTCTTCCTGTCGTCCATGGCCGCCATGGAGGGCAACCCCGTCGGGGAGAAGCTCGACAAGAACTACTCGACCGCCCTCACGTCCAACTACATGCTGTGGCCCGCCGTGCAGGCCGTCAACTTCAAGTTCGTGCCCCTCGAGCACCGCGTCCTCTTCGTCAACGTTATTAGTATCGGCTGGAACTGCTACCTGAGCTACCTCAACAGCTCCTGAGCTTTCTTTCCCTGGCTGAGTCCTGGGCGTTTTTTTCTTTTTTTTTTTTTGGGGGAAAGGGCGCTCGTGTGCTGCGGCGGCCTATCATTGGTGGAAATTTTGGGGCGTGGAGGATTGGGTTGGGGAGCGGCAGACGAGATACGTGCGTGTGTGAGTTGACTAGAATTGTTCGATTCTAATGGCATCTTTCTGGCATGGTGGAGGCCTTGGAACGGTTTGTTCAGCCCGGCCCCGGGAGGGTGGGGGGTGGCGAGAGATATTTTAGAGGGATAAAAACACATCAGGGAGGCGTTCTAGGTCTTTATTTCAATCCATCCATTGGTACATACTGTACTCTCAGGTACCGAAAACTGCCCACTTCATGCCCCAAGTTGTTCTCTCTGACTGCAGGGCTCCAATGGCAACAAGATTACCATGATTTCTAAAAGGCGCGGATACGGCCTCTGATGATTCCACGACATTCGCTTACAAATTTTCTACTTTAGTTCGTGTTGACATCTCGCACCCGTAGAGTTACTCCTGAAGTGCGCGTAGAAGATGATATCCCCCGTCCGCCGAGGGCTTAGGAGAACAATGTCCACTTCGCGTTGTAGCAGAAGACTTTTCCACTACTTCTCAGCTTGGTCTGCCACAACAGCAGGAAGTCCGAACTCTTTGCCCTTGAGGTAATCAAGTCCCTCGCCACCATAGCTGACCAGTGGGGAGACCTCGACTCCGGCATCCCCATCACCTATGAGGATCGCACCGACAGCCTCCAGCCACCTCTTGCCCTGACTTGTGATGTCCTTCTTGCTCGTGTCAGGATCGTCCTCCCCGGTGCCACGCGCGTTCTTGAGCGGCGAGAACTCGTCCTCGCGCTTGACCTCGAGGCACGCAAACTTGTCCAGCTGCAGGAGGGGGAACACGTCGAACACAAACTGCTCAAGCTTGATGCCGTTGGGCTTCTCGGGCTTGACCGTCTCGCCAGACTTGAGGTCCACGTGGGGGATCTTCTTCCTGGCGACGTGGTGGGGCAGGTCCTTTGCGAAGCTGGGGATCTTCTCGAGGAAGCCCATGCTGTAGTAGTGGTTGACGATGTTGGCGGCGCGGAACTTGAGCACGTCGGGCTGCTTGGCGTCCTTTGCCTCGGCCGTCTCCTTGTCGATCTCGCTGTACTCGACCACGTCCGGCCGGCCGTTCTTGGAGAGGATCAGGCCGACCGACTCGGTGGCGTTGCGCTTGCGCACGACCTTGGTTGCGATCTCGACGTTCTTGGACGCGGCGAAGCCGGTGAATGTCGGGTCCGCTACCCTGACCAGGCAGTTGTCGACACAGTACGAGTGGACGTGCTCAACGCCTCGCTTTCGCAGGTCGCCCAGGACAGGTGATGTGACCAGGGCCTGGTAGATGCCTCCATTCCCGTCAGGGGCAACGGCGACCTTGCCCTTGCTCTCGAGGAGGATCTTGCCGTCGTTTGAGATGCAAGGCAGGACACCTTGCTCGAAAATCATGACGTTCTCCTTCTTGAGACCGAAGTATTCTTGCTTCTCGAAGAAGGCCTCGGTCGGCTTCCTCGTCGGGCCGCTAGTCATGACGTACCAGGGCACCACAACCTCCTGGTCCTCAGGGAGACCGGCGTGGTTGTGTGCCAGCACCTGCAGCCGCCGGATCCTCTCTGCCTGGATCTGGAACAGAGACTTGTGTGAGGGCAGGCCGATGTCGAAGCAGCCCTTTGGGTCGGAACTGCCCAGTCTTGTGCCCTGACCGCCGGCCATAAGAACCACGCCGACCTTGTTCTTGGCAGTGAGGTCCAGACCGGACTCGTACCATTTCTTGAGCTGCTCGGCTTCTGAGTCCAAGACACTGGCGGTGGCGGATTCGGGGAGAGGTTCGAGCTCGGCCTTCTTGCCATCGGCCTCAGGGGGGTTGAGGGCCTTGTTCGTGATTGTGTTGATGTAGTCCGGGTCGAAGCCGGCGAGCTGGTGGTAGAGATGTGCTTGTTCCTCCTTGGAGAGGGAGTCGTAGAAGGTGAAGACCTGTTCCTGTCCCGCCTTCTGGTACTTGTCCTGGAGTGCCTTGACCTCGTCGGCCGAGGGGGATCGAGGAGAGGCACCGGCGGTGTTGCCGATGTTGAGGGCGCTCTTGATGGCTTCCATGATGGCAGTTGCCCTAATTGATCTGCAAACGATGTATATATGAACAAGAGTGAGCAGTCCAATTGGTTAACCTTGCTTTTCAAGAGTAAACTGAGAATAATTCGAAGAGGACAGCAAGGATGGCAACCAGCAAGCGGTGGTGGTGATCGACACGGGCAGTCAGCTTGCTTTGTATTAATAGCACGGGTGGGATGAAAGCTGGAGCTCCCCTCCACCACCTCAGCTCGGCTCAGCTCCCCCCCTGCCCTGTGGTCCTTGAGTGGTGCTGGCCTCTGCCCCGCCAACCCCTGACTCCGATCCCAACTCCCCTGTTATTAGAGAGGTGGGCCTGCCAACAGCCGGCTTGTGACGTCGCCACGGACCCCATCAGCCACCTCCTATTCGTCGAGCTCTGATGCTTGGGCTCGTACTGGCCTGCACTACTGGCCTGCACTACTGGCCTGCATTACCGTCCACGACTTTGTGCGTATGCGGGTGGTTTTCGGTGCACGGCTAGAGCAATTCACCAAGCACGGAATACGAGCTACGTGCGAGAAGGCTGATGCAGAAAACTCCTTTGTTCATGTATCTCGTACCTACTGCCTAGTCTCATCACCTGTCAGCTCAGCTGGCGGTAGCCGTTAAGGGGCTCTGAGGGAGGGCCCTATGTGAGAAACAAAACCTTACCAGGAATGCACGACAAGGACGCTCTCGATATCGAGGAGCTCCTGGAGCTATAGCAATGGTCAATCGTTCGTGCAAACAGCAAGACAAACCTGGCGAGTGCAAGCCTGTTGGGAAATTGAGGACTGAGGATTGAGAATCTTGAGAGGCAAAGGCTCTACCACGTGTGATGCCAAAGTTGCCACTCAATTGGTCGAGATTACCAGGGGGTTGACATGTAAAAGGCCATCCCTATAGATCACCAGCAACCCTGAACCAACAGTGCATTTGCCTGTGAGAAAGCCGCGCCGAAGATCGCCATGGCATCTATTGACCATGAGGAGGCAGCCAATATATCGGTGCCGCCTCCTCAGTCATCATTCCTCGGCAGACTCGACATGGAAAACTTCAGGTTCAAGGCCGAGCCACAGGCGCCAGCGGGAGGGCATACACCACCGCGTCGAAGCACTCGACTCTCAACCACGCCCAGGAAATTAGAAAGCCCTATTCGGACCACCCCAGTGCCAGATACCACCAGCAGAAAGCGCAAGGCCGCAGGTGTTCCAGCCCTACCAGACGGCTCAACAGAGGCAGAAGCAGCCGACTCCTCACCACCAACACCCACCCAAGGCGGCAGCAGCAGCACCAAGAAGCCCAAGAAGAGGAACAGGCAGACCACAGGCTACCAGCCCCCGAGCGTCTACGCGCACCTGCCCCCGCTCCCGGACGCGCTGGCGCCCAACCTGCTGGCGCTCTTCTGCGGGCTCAACCCGGGCGTGCGCACCGCGCAGACGGGCCACGCCTACAACCACCCGAGCAACCTGTTCTGGAAGCTCATGTTCGGCTCGGGCGTGCTCCCCGTGCGCTGCGCCGCCGAGGAGGACCGCACGCTGCCCGGGCGCTTCCGCCTGGGCCTGACCAACATCGTCTCGCGGCCGAGCCGCAGCGGCGCCGAGCTGAGCAAGGCGGAGATGGACGCGGGCGTCGGCGCGCTCGAGGACAAGGTGCGGCGCTGGCGGCCCGAGGTCGTCTGTGTTGTCGGGAAGAGCATCTGGGAGTCTGTGTGGAGGGTGCGGCACGGGAGGGGCATCGCGAAGCACGAGTTCAAGTATGGCTGGCAGGGCGAGGGCGAGAACATGGGGTCTGGGGATGTGGAAGAGGAGGAGAGGCTGGAGGGGGTCGAGTACCGGGAAGGATGGAAGGGGGCGAGGGTGTTTGTCTCGAGCTCTACGAGTGGCCTTGCTGCGACGTTGAGCCCGGCTGAGAAGGAGAAGATCTGGAGGGAGCTGGGGCAATGGGTCGAGGCGAGGAGGGCCGGGAGGGACGTGCCACCGGGCCTTGTTGACGATGTGTCGTGATGGCATATATATCATCCAAAGAGCGAAACGGAGTGTAGGCGGAAGTGAACATGTGTCTCATAACACACCCACTGTCCATGACTGAACATGGTAAGAAGCCCAACCCGAATGACCCGTCTCTAATGCGCCTCGCATGGTATTTATGTCTCTTCTACAGCAGGCTGCCTTTCGGTCGTGCCTGGATGGCTTAAGACATCATGTTTCCTCTCACGGGGTGAGGCTGAATTGGGACGCCATTGGGCTGACTGCACTTTGTCCCTTGATAGCTTTACACGCCATAAATACTTGCAGCAATCCGCCGTCACGGCCCTCTGCTCAATCAAATAGCCATTCACATTTGTGACGGTCCCGTATTTTCTCATACATTCTAAAATGTCTTCCGCAGACGAGCTCCTCCTACCGGTACTCTTTCAAATCGACAGCGCCATCGCGGTACTCGGCTTTTTAAGCCTCCTTGCAAAAGCACTAGTCGGGGCATTCCGAAAATGGAACACCCGGGAAGAAGCCGATAGCCCGGTCATGTTGTCCGCAGTAAGCTCCGGCGACGAGCTACAGAAGCCCACCGTCCCGGATGGCGAGCCACCAAGTCCCGAGAAGACAGAGACGGACCAAGGGGCTGAGATGTTGGAGGAGGGGAGCCTCCACGACAGACTCGACGCCCTGCTCGCCCAGTGCCGCTCACGGGCGGGCGATATCACCCGCCAGATCGATCACGCCGCGGCCACCTATCTGGTGGCAGCAGAGGATCTCCTGAAGCTGCACCACGGGGAGGGGAGGGGGGAGAGCCGCGCAGAGCTGCAAGCCGCCGCCAGCGCGCTCGTCCGCGAGACCGCAGACCAGATCAAATTGCTCCCGCTGCTGGGCCAGACACACAAAACAGATATAAGCACTGCAACCGTGATCGGTATTTTTACAGCGTTCCCAGCTTGTTTATTTAGCCTTGCTAGCAGCCTGCGGCCTTGCCGAGGCCGCCTGGGGCGACAAGCACCTAGACCTCACCCGGTTCACTCTCGGTGGGGAGCCACGGCGCGCCGTCGACACAGCGGGCCTGCTCCCCTACCTGCTCGGCCACGTCATATCTGCGGGAGGCCATGCCTTCCTCTGCGTCGCCCACGGCTTGTACTCTGTCACTGGGTTGGTCAGTTCGGTGGTCCTGTTCCCGGCCAACGCTGCTTTCAACTGCCTGGTGTCTAGCTTTTTGCTGGCTGGGCTGCCGCTGACTATACAGGCAGTAGGTATCGTTTCCTTGCTGGCTATATTGGCAGTGACTTGCTTGGCGTGAGAGCGGTCCAGGCGTTCAAGTAGAGGGGCAGGTGGCACGTTGTTGATGAGTAGAAAGAAGGCATGTGTCGATGAGTGTGCCGACTCGAGTAACGTGGGATAGAAGGCTGTCTGGAAGACAATAGTCGTGGTAGTGGGGAACAGATCAACTCGCTTAGCAGGACGATGTCTAGTCGTGTAGTGTTGGTATTGGCTCATAGATCTCGTTTTCTTGGTATCTCGATCCTCGTAGCTCGAGTCCCGCTGCATAGTCGAAGGTTTGAATCAACGCCAGATTTAACTCGCTCTAGTTCAGCAGGGGGTATATATCTAGGAATGAATGTGCGTCGCATCCAGTCAGCTCGTTGCGTAGTCGTACATCATCATGAGCCAATGCGACTGAGATGGCTGATCCTGTTACTACCGTCCTTTAGGATCTTGACCAGCTGTTGGGGTTGCCGTCTCCGCGTCCCTGGGTATGGCGGAGTCGGCCCTGTTATTCGCAACTTCTATAAGCCCAGAGAATTGGTCATATGGCCTCTCACCCATGATCTAGTGGAGCGCGTCATCTGCGGCACACTTCTCAAGGTCTGCACTTGTTGGCCTGTCGGGTTCTCGAGTGGCGGCGTCATCAGTGGCTGTGGCGCTCTCAGCCTGGGCAGCTGAGGCATCGTCTGAGAAGCGTTCGTAGGTGGTTTTCGCCTGCTCGATAACAAGCTAGGGCTCGGCCTTCCCAGCCTTCGATCCGTTGCGTGTCACCTCACCACTCGGGAGGACCGTCTCCCTGCCGACCTCGACTACCTTCTCGAGCTCCTCTCTTGAGAAACTCTGACCTTCAGCTGCGGCATTACCTGGGAGGTTGAGGCCAGATGTGCTCTCCGCATCTTCCCCCTTCTTGCGCTCTTGATTCTGAGGGCCGGTCGACGCCAGCCCAACGACATTCTTCAGAGTACCAAACGGTAAGACTTCGCTGATTCTCCTGCTGCCCGTGAACATCATCACCAGTCGGTCCACGCCACATCCCCAGCCAGCCGTGGGCGGTAGGCCAGACTCCAGCACGGAGATGTACTGCTCGTCGATGAAGTGCGCTGGCTCGTCGTCCTCGTCGCCGACCGGCTGCTTGCTCTGGGCCGCGTGCTGCTGCTGGGCCAACTTCGCCTTCGCTTGGTCGATAAACTTCAGCCTCTGCACGTATGGGCTATTCTCCTCCTCGTACATGTTGGCCAACTCGTTGCCATCAAAGAACACCTCGGCCCGGGCGGAGACGAACTGCTTCGTGATGGGGCACGTGAACGTCTTGGCCAGTGGAGACATGCAGGCCGGGTGTTTGGTGATGAAGATTGGCTTGTCCTTGGACTTGGGCTCGAGGACCACGCCTGCAATGTGGTCGAGTAGTTTCGTCAGGGTTGGGTTGGGCGGTAAGGATTTGTGCCAGTCCTTTCCCCGATCTTCGAGGAGCTTGATGATCTCCTGCACTGCGTTTGGATTATTGTCCAATTTCGGCAGAGCACTTCCGAGCTCCATATTGATCGCTGGGACGAAGTCAAGCACTTGCCACTCCTGGGCGAATAATTTAGGATCTAGCGGATGCAATATTTCGAGATTGTGGTCATCCTTGAACTTGGCAACAGCGATGGCGAGATCGTGGAACATTTCCCTAGTCTCTTGCATTATCTGTTCGAGGTTTATGTGGGAGACATAAAACTCGCACATGGTGAATTCGGGATTGTGAGTAGAATCAATGCCTTCGTTCCTGAACGCTGGGCCAATTTCGTATATCCTGTCGAAGCCCGCAACAACGAGTCGCTTCAGCCAAAGCTCTGGTGCTATGCGCAGAGCCAGCTGCTTTTCTGGAAACTCGGTGGTGTTGGTCGTGAAAGGTCGGGCCACAGCCCCACCGGCATTTGCAGCCAATATAGGTGTGTTGACCTCGATACACTCCAGCTTGGTCTCCATCCACTGTCTCAGTTGTCTGATCACACATGACCTGACACGCAAAGTGTCTGCGGCTCGCTTGTTGACAAGCAGGTCTAGGTGCCGTTGGTTCATCCTCGATTCCTCAGGAAGATTGTATGGGAGCGGTGCTAAGCCAGGTGAGAGTATTTGCGGAAGATGTATGGCTTCAACAGACAGCTCCTTCGTCTGCGTACGCATGGGTCGCCCGGTTATTGCTGCACGCAAAGTTGTCAGCCACGCGACTTGGGCTAGGGGGCAGCATGGCGAGGGACTAACAGATATGATCTCCCCTTTTTATCAAGCGGATGAGGTCGGTGAAGTGCCTCATCTCGGTCCCGTCTACCAGCTTGTTGGCATTCAAGACCCCCTGAACCATCACGCCGTCCATGACGAGCTTTACGAAGGCCAGCTTGTTGCCGAGTTGATTGATGAAGGACACGCGACCTGGAAACATCAGTCTCACGAAGAGCTTCTACTAGGAACGACAAGCATACCGCCGATCGTCACAATGTCACCGATAGTTTCCGATGCGGATTTTGTCTTTTCCTCGTATTCTTTTCTAAAATTCGCTATCGTGATATGATTCGCGTAGGTTTTTAATCGGGGATACAATAGAGCATGACCCTTCTGGAGCTGCTGTACACGAGCCGCCATGAGAGCACCGCGGTCCTCGGGATTGTACGTCTCGACACCGCGCTTCACCCGAGAGTCAGTCATCCTCGTCCTCGAGATCGTATTGGGCGAGGCGGTAGAGCTATGCCTTTGGCAAATAGCGTGAGTGTGCCGTCTCGCCAGCTCGTAGAATCGAGTATATGCAATATATGCAGAGCCATGAGGCGACGACCCTGACGCGAGCGGCTGCAGGGCGTACGGACGCAGGAAATGCAGAGATGGCGCCATCTTCGGACGTGTTCCCTGGCCAGTCTACAGAGGTTCCAGTCAGCAAGTCTGGGAGAACCAAAAAGATCAAACGAGAGGAAGCAGTGGAATCCAGGTGGGAAAAGTGGTGTCAGAGAGTTGGCAGTTTTGATCACACACGACCAAGGTCGTGTCAGTCGCAACGGTTCTAAGGTTTATGCGGTCTCATCATGTAGGCATGCAACGGTAGAAAAGAGAGAAGTCTACTTACAAGAGCGCGGCCGCGCGCTGATTCCAAGGACACACTGGTCTGCAAATATTACACTTGTGCGGGAGTGAACGAGGCCGTGGAGATACAGAAGGTCTCGAAAATTTTAGGGAGCGCGGGAAAGCTCTACAGCTTACCCGCGTCATTGACCAATAGAGCCAAGGTCCAGGGCCCACTCGTCAATGCAAGCCCACTGAACCCTGCAGACCAACGTCACTGGCCGAGCCGATTTTTTGGTTGACATTCTCGAGGGCCGGCCGAACCTCGAACAAGGTCAACTCGCACAGCACCCCCACGAAGCCATCGCCCCTCCCCGCCGCAGTCGAACGCATCCGCCCATCTGCATATAATCACTGCCCAGCATGTCGTTCCTTGGATTTGGCCGCCCGCAGCCCTCGTCGGCCGAGAAGATCGCCGCCGTCGAGGCCGAGATGAAGCTCATGGCCGACATGATGAACCGGTACGTTTGTCAATCCGACGCCGACTCCAAGCACACTTTCTGCCCCCCCATTTTGTATCAACCTCCAAGTGCTAACATCCACCAAGTCTCAACAAGGCCTGCTCAAAGAAGTGCATCCCCAACAACTACCTCGAGGGCGAGATCAACAAGGGCGAGGCCGTCTGCCTCGACCGGTGCGCCGCAAAGTTCTTCGACGTCCACCTCAAGGTCTCGGACATATTACAGCAGCAACAGCAGCAGCAAATGGGCGGTGGCGGTGCCTTCGGCCGGTAAATTGGACGTCAAGCCCTCGGCATTTTACGCGGATCGTGAGAGAGGTAGCGACCCGGCCTTGTCTCGGCCGGAAAGGAAACCCAGGTATGATGAGCAGACACGAGTACGATCAGTCGGTTTGATGAGAGTGTTCGATCCGGGGTTGAGGATCACCCTAGCGTGCCTATGCATCGAGTGCTGGAGACTTTTTGGGATGGAGTCACCGAAATGTACAAATGGCGAAATGAACGGCAACGGGTTATGGTTGCAATTGGGCATTGTTTCTGAGTATCGGGTTCAGATACCTCTTCTGTGGTGTGTTACATTATGATGATATAGACAATCTCCCTTCTCGGGAAAACCACAATGGTTATCGCCATACCTGCCAGGCACTTAAAAATACTGCTTGTGACAGGCAGCCCGCGAACGTGTGAAACTCCTTACGCCCAGGTTCGGAAATGCTCAAGCCCCCCTGAAAGATACCCACGGCAATGCTTTGAAACAGTAACATGATAGACGCTCTAGACTCTGGCGTAAAAGCCAATACCCTTTAACCTACGCCTGGGCGTGTCAGCCCTGTCTCGTGATGTTCGGTCCAGTCCCTATACCTGTCATAGTCCTGACAGCCCAGTGTAGCCAACTCTCAGTCTCCAGCTGGCTCTTTAGCTCCTCGGCCCTGACCTCCACGTCGACGACGCTGGCCTCAAAGCCCGCCACGCCGTCCTCGACATCCTGCACCTTGGAGACCAGCGCGTTGATTTCGTACTCTAGCTTTGCGACCTGTACCTCAACATCCTTAATCGCTTCGGTGACCCTACCCTTTTCCTCGGCGATCATCTCGGCAGAGTTCTGCTTAACCCTCTGGTACTCATCCGATAAGGCGTAGTAGGCCTGTTGGAGGGTGTCCTGCTGCGTGGCGTACGTCTCTTCGAGGGATTCGACGGTATCAATCTTGGAGGACACCCAGGGTGCTAGGGATTTGGAGAGGTCGAAGATGTGTGCGTGGAGAGATTGCGCCAGTTCGGCCGAAGCAAGGTGATCCTCAAGCGTGATTGGCTCCTCTTGTAGGTCGACAATCTCGTCCCAGCGGAGGACAGCTTCTGAAGCGGCGCTGAATGACAGGCGTCGTGGCCAGCGGTCTTCGTTCAGGGGCTGCTCCAGGGGACCTGTCGCTACAGCCAGACTATGTCGTCTTTGAAGCAACGAAATGCGTGCGTCTCCACTGCGGTCAGATGATTGGAAGAGCCTCTGGAAGTCGTGCTCATCAACTGTCGACGGGGCGATTGATACATCGCCAACCGGATCCTTTCCAACGTCTAGGACGTCTGAAACGGAATTTCGTGCCTCCTGAAGTGGTGAAAGTTGCGCGCCAGTCGTGGCCCTGGAACCTTGAGTGGCTTCACTGATGGGGTTTTCAGCATCTGGGTGTTTTCTCTGGAAAAAGTTGGCGTATTCCTCGGGCTTGTTCTTCCATGTGAAAGCCCTCCCCGACATGGCGGGACTGGACAGAGCACCGGTAGACTGAACCAGGCTTCCTATGCTAGGGCTAGTGTATCCGGTCTCTGGAGTCTCGTCTCTGGACGGGCGGCTCGAATGCCCTTTGCGGCCGCCACCTACAGCGTCCCCGATGCGGCCGAGTCTGGATCGTGCATCGCTCACTCGATCCGCAACACTCCTGAAGACCGCCTTGTGCAGGCCCGACTCGCCGCCAGGGGTGTCCGCCATGCTAAGGCTAGAGCCCGGCGTGGGCACCGAGTACATTGTGCTCGACTGTTCTTTCGTCCGCATTGTAGGTCCCAGTTCTTCGTATCCGAGAGAGTGTGTTGTAGAGCGGCTCGGCCTTTCAAACTCTTTCTCTTTCTCCTTTTCTCTCTCCTTCTCCTTCTCCTTGTCTCTCTCCTTATCCCTATCTCTCTCCTTGTGCTTTTCTTTTTCTTTCTCACGCTCCTTCTCATCCTCTTTCCCGAAGTTCAGCATGTTGGTCATGTCCGGCATCGATCGCTCAGGTTGCTCCAGAGCAAGTCTTCGAGGCTTGCCCTGCCAGAGCCATTTCGCCCGCTCACCAGACACCAGTTCTTTGAATTTGTCGATGTCGACAGTCTCGATCTCTCCAATGCCGGCTTTCTCGCGAGTGCCGATGACCCCGCTGAGGATCTCACCTCTTTTCCCAAATTGCGAAACAGTAGCTCCTATCGCCTTCTGCACGCCCCATTCTTCACCAGCGGCGGCCTTTGCTGTGGATTTGTGCAGTTGAAGAAGCGTCTGACGATCGAGTCTCCTAGTCCTCTCCATCTTGTGAGACTTCTGAAAATGCCCAATGCCACGCTTGGTGCTCTCAATGTCGAATACATCTTTGGCTACGGTGACACCGTACGAGCTCAGGCGATTTCTTGCCCCTATGAGCATACCAAGTAGTGCCGCTACTGTCGTGGGACCCAGCATGCCGTCGGTTGGCTCCATATTGTAGTACTCGGATCCGACCTCCGTCCACCAATTACCGACTGCCGTCTCGGTGATATCGCACAGCAGACCATCGATGTACTCCTGGTCGAGCATGCCGAAGATGAACAGTGCTACTTGGCACAGCTTGACCAGATCCATGACAGCCTCGAAGAAGGGGACCTTCTCGTGTATCTTGTATGTGGTATAGAACTTGGCCTGTGTCGCTTGGGTAGGATCTGACAAGGTCATGCCAGACCGTCCTGAGCAACCCGTCCTTTTCAAGTCTTCGTTCACAATAAAGGCCTGCCTATGCTTCTTTATGTCTCCATCCGGGACGAATATGACGGTGAGGGCAGAGGGAAAGCTGCTCAGGTTCGTGACCATCAACTCGCCCAGCTCCGTCTCTTTTGGTCTCGCGTGGTATATCTGCAAGGCCTTGAAGTAGACCTTGAGTCGGGGCGACCATTCATCCTCATCTGCCGGCACAGAAAGCACACCAACTACCACCGAGGACCTTGGGTCGCCGGTGTAGGTGACAATGACAAGAGTCGGCGACTGTCGAGAGCATGCCCATTGTTCGACAAGGTACAGTTCGTAACCGCCGAGCTCGCCTCGGCTCTGGACTATCTGGACTAAGGGGTCTTCGGAGAGGTATCTGGAGTCAAGAAGGGTGTTGTCAGTCGACGACCTGGCTAAAGTCGAGCATATTCAGGGGGTGGGCGCCAAGTGAGCTGAGCGAACCTGAAAGCCACAGGGTCCGGAAAGACGACATGGCGACGGCCAGGACCAGGCGAGGGAGCAGGCGATGAAGTATCTACATAAAGGGAGCCGTCGAGCCTCATGTCTCCAGGCATTGGGGTGACTTCTCGGGAAGTGGTAGCGGTGAGGGCCGAGTTCCTCATGGCGGCCAGTCGGGCTTGGGTGACGTCCTGCTCCCTGTGGGCACGTCCATCCGGGAGATTGAGCCTGAAGGACATCGTAATTATGCGTGGCGCCCCTGGAGACGAAGCGATGCTATACGTAGTCCACCGTCATGTGAGTCAAGTCAACCTCTGCTGCAGCCACCAACTAATCCCGGCAGACGTCGAGCACCGGGACAGCGAATGGTGCATGTTGGAAGACAAATGGTGGGCCTCTACCAAAGGTGTGCCAGCGACAGCACCAGTGCCATATCCTTGCAATGCCACCAGGAAGCTTGCAGTGTCCAGTCAGTAGCTGAAGCTAGAAAGTTCTTCTTGTGTAGTACTCCCAGAAGATTGAGAATCCGCGAGGCTCAGCTTCAAGGTGCTTCTGACATGTGATGCAGACGCTGGAACTGGAGTAGCAGATGATGATGTTATCTATGTACCACGGTAGAGCGAATAGGGGCCAGGGGCCTAAACAAGGTGTGTAGGTGGGGCCTGCCAATGTGGGGAGAGCGGATGTGATGTGACGGTGGGCGGTGATGAGCTGCTAGTCTCCGGTATGCCCTGCAGTGACGACAGCCGGCCCCGAAGCTGATCTAGCATGTATCTGAGGGTCCTCAATGAGTTAAGCTAGCAGTAATCAGACCGTACACTGAGTAAAAAGAGATGGAAGCAACACCGCATCGACTTGACGGAGTATCTGATTCAGTGGTTGGGGTGTTCGTGTTGCAGAGTGACAGATCGTCACAAGTGACTCGCTGTTGCACCTGCTGCACCTCCCGCCTCCCGCACTATACCTATAGTACTCCGTACAGCTGATTGCCGAGCCACTCTATCAGCTTCATCCTCTCCACAACATCCCACCACACCTTAAACGAACCACAGCCCAGCTGCTCCATTCTTGAATCTAATATCAACATCTTGCAGAACCTCAATTCCCGAGTATCTAGATATTGTTTTACCAGAACCCCCCCTTCCCTTCCTTTACCACTCGTGTCCTCCAAGTTACCCGGATTCCCTCTTCCATCATGGCTTACAAGCCAGACGACACCGATATCCCAGCCCTCCTCAAAGAGCTCGACCGCTTAGCAAACAACACCACTGACCGCCTGAGCGCTGCCGTCCAAGATGTCGACAAGATAATAGACATCCTGACGCAAGCCCGAGAACAGATCGCTCAGTGTGCGTGAACTAACTGTCCCTACTCCCGCCCCATCTCCGGCACGCCTGCTGACACTCGGCCTTAGCTCCCGATACCCATACCGCAAGCCTGACCCTCGCCAGGTTGCAGAACCCAGTATCTAAGGGCTTCGAAGCCATCGATCAGGATCTGAGGAAGGTCGACAGGGTCCGAAAACACTATGGCAAGGTCCTCGACAAGAACTTCCCTCCGAGGCCGCTGCCTACCGACGACGATGCCATGGCAAAACACCCCGAGCTGATCAACCGCGCCATTGCTATGCACCTGTTGCGGGAGGGCCAGTTCAACGTCGCATCGACGTTCATACAAGAGACGCAGGCATTGGACCAGTTCCAAGAGCAAGAGCCAACGCACGAGGCGAGGGCACCAGAGCCAGCAGCCAAGGCGCAACGGCACGAGGCACCATCGCAGCCCAACGACGACACCGACATGGACGCCGACCACTCCGAAGATGAAGATGAAGAGGAGGACGACGAGACCATCCCAATCCAGGACTCACGAGGCGCAGCTGAGGCGGGGTATGACGGCGGCGACGACGAACCCATGACCGAAGTGCGCTCGCTCCAGTCACACGAGCTACAGGAGAAGTTCACAACAATGTACCAGATCCTCAAGGATCTCCGTCGCCACAACTTGCTTCCCGCCATCTCCTGGGCCCACGAGAACAGCAAGGAGCTCGACGCCCGCGGCTCAGACCTCGAGTTCGAGCTGTGCAAGCGGCAGTACATCTACCTCATCCAGCAGAGCGACGCCAGTGAAGAGGAGGGCGCGGCGGTGGCTATGGAGTACGCGCAGGCTAACTTCCCACGCTTCGCGGAACGGCACTCCGAGGAGATCGCACAGCTCGCGTCCGCGCTGGTGTACCAGCCGAACCTGGCGGACTCGCCGTACGCCCACCTATTCGCGGGCGCCAGCGGCGACGGCTTCGACGAGATAGCGAGCTCGTTCACGCGCGAGTTCTGCTCGCTGCTGGGCCTGAGCGCCGAGAGCCCGCTGTTCGTGGCGGCGACGGCGGGCGCCATCAGCCTGCCGCGGCTGATGATGTTCGTCGGGGTCATGACCCAGGCTCGGGCGTCGTGGACGACGGCCTCGGAGCTGGCCTTCGACACGCCGCTTCCCAGGTCCATGATCTACCACTCCATCTTCGTGTGCCCCGTCTCCAAGGAACAGACCACCGACCGCAACCCGCCCATGATGCTCCCCTGCGGGCACGTTCTGGCAAAGGACTCGCTTAAGAATCTGGTCAAGAGCCACCAGCGCTACAAATGCCCGTACTGCCCCGTCGAGGGCCTGCTCCGCGACGCCAGGCAGATCATTCTCTAGAGGGGGGAGATATTTACCCAGGAGCTGGGCGAGGGCTCCCTTTTCCAGGGCCGCATGGTGTGGTTCCTTCATTCCTCCAGCGACAAGCCGCTCATGCTGCATGATAATGATGATTCGAGAATCATCGTTTTGCGGGTACCGAACCCAAATAGGCCGTGAGCTGCTTCTTCCTTTGTAGAGAAAGGGGGCCTCACCATCCGGCTTCAATGTTATCGGGCGGGCATGAATCTGACAGAGGATGGGGCCAGATGTAAAGCGTGTTGTATATCATACAACCACAGCGCGTGAATTCAAGCGATATCAATGTATCGAGCGCAATCGGTATTGCCTTATGCAAGTAAAAAAATAAAAATCGCATAACAGGCTTGGTGTTAGCGGGCATCAAGCCATATTATGCTGCTAGATTGTGTGAAGTGTACTTGATCTGAAACCCGCGATGAGGTCTCTAAGCTTCAGAGAAGAGGAGTTGGATTCTACTGTAGGCTTTCGGCCTGTCCCGACGGCGGTGACCCTGTTGTTGTTCTCTTGAGACTGACTGATGGCCTATCATAAGTGGTAGAGTGCAGTCTCGTGAATCTTATACAACTGGGAGAGGAGAGGAAGCGGACGACGCCATGCCACCTCCCATATCATTCTCGCTATGCGAGTACACACGCAGACTAAGTAATCTGTCCGCATGCATGCTCGTCGTGGGTGCTGGTGCGTGCACCAGGTGAAGGGACACTGTATGCCACTGATTTTCAGTGTTGGATGGGTCTGATCTGGCAGACGAATTCTTCGGTACTCATCTTAAAATCGAGAGCAAATTTTCGCTACAACCGAGTACGTGTCTGTCTCAAGTAAGACGACCAAGTATTGGTGAGATAGAAAAGAGAAACAACCAGGAAGAATCCCCCCTCCTAGCCGGTGAGGTGAGGACGAGTTCTGCGTAGATCAAAACGTCCCTTCACCTCGGGGATATCAAAGACATAGAAAATAGCCCGCTGTAAATGCTCAGTAGCCCTCGTGTGGTGGGGAAGCCCTGTTCCTCCTCACACCGCTCATTTGGTTCGACATCCAATATCCACCTCTCTTCATATTTTCACTTGTGGAAGACCAGAGAGCACGTATGGGCTGGCATCTCTTTCCTGGATTGTCCCATAAACCCAAAGCAAAAGGACCCCTGAACACCACCTCCGATATCCGATCGGGAAAAAATAATCCTCAAGAACGCCATTGGATGTAGAAGGGCAAAATATAGTGTACCCGCGGTGGTCTATATGTAGCTGTGTCCGGTTCGTACTTCTTCGTCTCTGTGTTTCGTGCTGGACCGATGTGTCAACCAGGCGGTCTCGAGCCAGCGTTCCAGCGATCCAGCGGAGGTTGAGCAGCTTCCGGACAATGCGGTCATTAACTCGTGGACCTCGTGTTGCAACAAGCCGCATCGCCTTAGTCGATTGTCATCCGCGTTGGCACTGACGGCTTCAGGGCGTGCATGTCGACACTGCTACCTCCATCACCCTTCTCCTCGGTCGTCTTCTTCTTGAGCAGGTGCATCTTAAGCCCGGCACCGAAGTTGTTCATGCAGTAGAACGCGTTGGTGATGGTGCATATCAACAGCAGGATAGCCAACACCGCAAATGCCGTCAGACTCTTGCGGACAGGCATGTAGAACGCCGCGTGGCTTGGTTGGTAGATGCGGACAAGCTTGAAAATGAAGTAGGCAAGCGCACCGATGTAACAGACGATGACACAGATGGTTCCGATCTTGTTCTCGTGTCTGGTGAAGTACGCGGCGGCGAGGAGGATAAGAATGGTGATCGGGATAGCAGCGATAGTCAGGTACATCTCGGCGTCAGTGTAGCCGGTAACGATGACTATGAATTGCACGGTGAAGCCAAGGAAGAAGAAGAAATCGAACTTGAGCAGAGCGATGTAAACCTAGAGGCTTGTTAACAAGACTTGTCTTCGTCATTGCCAGCACAGATCCTCGGACTCACCTGGTAGTGGAGAAACCTCTTCTTCATCCTGTAGTCGGCGCCAATCTGCTTGAGGATGTCCCATGCGAAGACTTGGTACAACTTCCAAGCGATGAACGACATGACCATCGTTCCCACCGCGAGAATGATGGGAATTGCGATGAGGAAGCCTTGTACTTCGTCCCAGAGTGCTTGCTGCGGTGTTATCTGCACGCCGGCGCTGTTGACGTAGCCACCGTTCAGCCCATTATTCTGGCCCAGGAGGGTGAGAGCTTCGTGGATTTGATCGATTTGGATCGCAGTGTATACCAGAAGGGCCAGGTTTGCGATGCAGATTCCGATGATCTGAATGGTGTTCTTCAAGCGAAGCGCGTCCCAGACTAATAACAGCTCGTACAAGAAACCGAAGATGAAGAGCGTGAGAAATGTCGGGATCGTCTTGTACTGAGCACTGGTATCGTTGTCGACCTTCAAGACGGATTCCAACAGATGTGTCTGAAACATAGCAAACGTATATCTTCAATTCATAAAGTCAGAGGGACGTCAATTGGACAGCGTATTAAAGACCGAGTGTCTTGCGATGGGAAAGGGCTCACGCTTCGAATGCCAGACACACTACGGCCTGTAGTGATGCGGCAGCCATGAAGGCCTTGGGCCAGGGCCCAGCCATGAAGTCGAGACTGTTGCGCTTCATGCTTGCGCGACTTGAGGGTGCGATGCCCTCTCTGTGATAATAACCTCCTTCTTGAAAGGCCTGAGAAAAGCCTGGGTCGGCGGGCAGGAGGTTCCGCCGAGATTCAGTCCTGAACGCCAGGGCGGGCAGGCGTGTCGACTCCTGAGAAGGAGTCAAAGGAGCCGCAGCGAGGTCTATCGAGTGGTCTGCCAAGACAAGCGAAGGTGCGGAGAAGGACCTCGAATCCCAAGCGGGACGGCTGGGAGTGGTGGTTGCGGCGGCTACAATTTCAGGAGAGCAGGCTTGGAAATGTCGCAGCTGTTGGTGGGCTGGAAAGAGTGGTCGTTGGCTGCAGAGGTGGGGACGTGAGATGACGGTCGACAATGGGGTCTCGGGCGAGGTTGACTTTGTGGTTGTGGTTGATGATGATGAGTAGCGGGAAGGAAAGAAAGCACGGAGCGACGAGTCGAGGGACAGGGCGATTGATGGAGTGGTCGATGGGCCGAGTCCTGGCCCTATTCTCGGTTGGGCTGGTGTGCTGGGGTCTCCCAAGGATTGGCTTTGGTGGAGGAGGGATCAGAAGCGGCGCCGGGCTGTGCGCGCCAGGCAGGCGGGAGGTCTCAGGTCCCTACCCAGGCCCAGGGTTTAAACGTGCAGCCTACTTACGAAGGAGGAGGAGGAGGGCTGAGCACTTTTGGCAGCACTGCGCAGTCTGACAAGTGCGAATGACAGTGACCAGGGCGGACACCAGGGCAAACAAGACCAAAGACGGGCCAGACGGGACAGGCTCGACTCGCAAGACCTGCCCTCGAGCTGGCAGACCGGGCAGGGAATGGCTGTACAAGGCGCAGAGAGAGGGAGAGTTGAGATTGGGGGGTTGTCCACACGAATCCACCGACAAGGAGAGAATGGGGCGCTGGATCCAGACCTTCCCCACAGCAAGCGAAGTTGTTGCCGTGTCTGCAGGTGAGTGCAGGCTAGGTAGTACGGTGGTACCTGGTGTACAGTACACTGTAGGTTCGTGCGAGATGATTGATGCTTGGCTGCACAATCCGAGCTTTTTTGGACAGGGAAAGATGGCGTGTGACGAGTCGTGATCCTGCTGCCACCACAATGTATAGCTATGTGCAAGAACCGGAAGTTTTCAGACGACAGAGGGAAAGGTGAAACAAATTCGGGAGGGGGTTGAAGGTCGAGGGCGAGGATCAGAAGGGTTGAAGGGTGAGGGTGAGGCAGTGAGCTGCACACGGGAGCGTGACAGAAGTGACGCTAAGGGGGCCCCTCTCAGGGATTTCACGCAGCCGCAACAGAGCCAGGTCGGTTTCGCCAGTGACGACGATGGGCAAGGGAAGGGTAGCAAGCTGGGCAATCTGGGCTCGGGCTGGGCTTTTTTCTTCTTCTTTTTTTTTCTTGGTTGGTCTGGTCAGTCTGGCTGGCAGGTACCGTTGCATCGCCGCGTGACGAGCGTTGGAACAGGTGTTAGGGTACCTGGCGTGCCTGGGTAGGGATCCGCTGCACTTCTGGGCTGGCCCCGAGGATCGATCTGTCCACGGGTCCGTACGAGGAGCGTTTCGATTGCAGCCAATGTTGAGCCAAGGGGTTCCTTGACTTGTTAGTGCTATTTCGTACCAGTGTGCTCCCGGCGTTCCTCGCCCTTGCAGCACTTTGATGCGCACGTACTCAAGAAAGGTGGGGCGTCATTCGGCTGCTGACACCCCCTTCCAAAATGAGAACCCTACTTTTTCTACCTACCATACATTACGTGTATCGGAGGAAAGTATCATTTGAAGTAAACTACACAGATTACATTAGGCCTTATAATTATTAATTTATTATTTCCCTATACAGGGCTTTTCTTTAATCTTTATTTCTTTAAAACTTGCCCTATAAGTAATATAACGCTTTAAAACCTTATTTTAACTAATTAAAAGCCTCTATTTACCCTTATATAAATAAATTTATAGTGTTTTAATACCCGTTAATATAATTTAGTATTTATTTAAGCTAGCTAGCTTATAGGTAAACTTAACCTTTATTTCTCCCCTATATACCTAAGGTTAAGGGTTGCCGCACTATAAAACTAAGCTATAAAGCTATTATTAGATTCGCTATATATATAATAAAGCTAAAGGTTATAGCTAAATCCTTATAGTTATAAGTTAGCTAAAGGGTTATATAGCTATTAGCTAATATATAGCTAGTAATAGATTAATAAGCTTATTTAATAAGGTTAGCTATTTTACACTTTAATATAAAATATTATAATAAAGTTTAAAACCGCTATTTTAACTCGAAATTCGGTATTAAAAGCACTTATTTATATCCCCTCGGCTATATTTAAAAAGCTTTATATAAGTATATTAAGGCGGCTAAAAGCGATAATTATAGCTTATAAAAATATAACGCTATATTTAATTAATAGCTAATATAAGCTATTCTTTACTATAAATTACTATATTATAAGTGTTAGCTTATATAGATTGCTAAGTAGGGTTATAAAGCACTATACTATTTATATTTAATATAGTATAATAGGTGTAAACTCGCCCACTACACCTATTATATTAAGGGCATTTTAAAGCTTATTTTATTCCACTAATAAGCTTAATAGGTATAGTATAATAGATAAGAGTATAAAACTATAAGTTTAAGTATATTAGCTATAAACGCTATATTACGCCTTGTAAGGTGCACTAATAATTAAGGTATACGCCTTACTATACGCAATGCGCAATTAAAGCCTTCGTTATATAAGCCGGAAGTCACGTGACCTGATTAAAAGCAGTTAGCTGTAATTAGGCCTTATCGATACGGCCTATTCGGCCTTATCGATATAGCCCTCTCGGCCCGATAGATAGTTCGGCCGAAACACCTTCCCTAAACTAGCCCATAGCTATCGCCCTTCTAGTAATAGCTTTAAGCAACCAACTAACCAGACCTAATACATAAAAAGCAAGCCGACCGATAGATATTAAGATAGTGTATAATCTAAAGGCTCGCCTAAATTTAGTATACACCTTATAAGGCGCAATATACGGTATACTATAATACATTTAAGCCTACTACACTACACTAAAGGTCTATACATTACACTACATTTACACTAAAGCCGAAATATTTATATTTATATCCCACTAATAGACCTAGTGGGTATAGTATAGTGGATTGCAACCCTATTATTAAGCGCCGGAAGCTTATGCGATTCGTTAGAATTTACGCTAGGGACCCTTTGCTAACCTCTCAGAAGTTATAATTTAACCTTCTTTCAGGGGTAACCCTATAAATAACATGTTTGAATTTATGCAATAATGTTTTAGATGCTTTGTGCAGACCTATGAATAGTGCACTATCTTGTGGGAGCCCAGTCTCTCAAGCATCTCTCTGGCAGTCAGGCTTGATTTCCGGGAACATCGCATTCAAAGTCCCATCCTTCGGGACACGCCCCTGTCCCGAGGCCATCCACATCTCAAATGTTGCCAGGAACCACTGAAGCCGTTCCTTGGGAAATTTAACATATGGCTACATCAAAGGTGTACGTGAAGGTCACGGACACGTTGCCATCGCCGGGGATGCCTGCAGCGTTGTGCTCCATGTCGAGCACAAGAACGCTGTGGGGATGATGCCTCTCGAGGGCCGGGGGTGCGAAATACTCGAGAAAAGTGCCATTGTGGACAACCACCCTCTCCAGGCTTGTTTCGTCGAGAGCCTTGAGCGAGGTGAAATAGTGTTTCAGAGGCGGGAGAATGCCGACACCACTTGAAATAGTCAGCCAACTGAACAGAACAAGTGAGATTGATACAACTCACTCTTCGGGACAAGGGATCGCAATAGAACTAGGGATAAACCGCTTCGTCGCACTGGATATATCGGCAGCTTTGATAAGATTGAGCTGCGAGGTTGCGAGGGATGTGGCCGTAATGCCAAAAGCACTCATGACGGTGTGGATATTTTGTTCTTCCAAAAATGATTTGAGAGCATCGACGTCACTGTAAACGACATTGAACACCCGTGAGAGGGCTTCCTCATGTTTGCTCGAGTTCTAAGCGGATTAGCAACTGTTTGACAATGTGTGGGCCACAAAGCTATCAAGTGATACCTTGCGTGTGAGAATGATCGCATGGTGCTTCTTCTGTGAAGCAGCTAATTCATTCCCTTGTCGGTGTCCGTCTTCAAAGGTTGTATTGTGTAGTTTCCACAGTACCAAGCCAAGGGAATAAGTCTTGTGAAAGCCTTAATGTTTTGATGTAATGTATTATTGTCTTGTCTCAATTGAGATAAGGTCATGAGGGTGAACCTTGATTCTGGCGGATTTTTCCAGGTCTTACTTAATTGGACTGTTAGGCTCTGCCACTTCCTCAGGTGACTAGCAGCTGGATGATGACAATCATTACAGCAATATAAGATCTCTTTAAAATGAAACATACTTCACAAACATCTCACCACTTTAGTAGTATTTTTGTTGACATGACCTAGATCCTTCTAATTCCATTGGTCCACTTGAAAGCTTGCATCGGACTTCTGTAACACCCGCGTAAAGCCTGGTGGATTTCAGTATTTACTTTAATAGAGTTTACTCTCGGAGTCTGATGGGCAAATTTATCTAGCCAATTGACTCTCTGGTCCAACTAATGTGCCGACCTTGTCTAGTAAGTCCAGTTCTCTGTCGCAAAACTGAGTTTATTGAATTTATTAGCTTCTAACTAATCAAGGGCTGTTTCACTTGTCATTATCTCATCTCTCGCGTTAAAGCTACATATAACGTCTCGATAAGTATTGGTTGGGCTTGGGGCCCAGGGGTGCGTATACGCAAAAGCAGAAAGCAGTAGGCAGAAACGACTTAATTAACTAGATTCTTAGTTGTTATTAGGTTAAAGCTATCGCTAGAAGGGCAATAGCTATAGGCTAGTCTATAGGAAGCGTTTTAGCCGGACTATCTATTAGGCCGATAGGTCGCAGCTAATTAATTAGCTACGCCCGCTGTAGCTAACTGCTGCTATTTCTATACTAGCAGTCTTCTAATTTAGCTATAATTAAGCTATTACCGAATAGCCTAAAGATAGCCTTTCCTTTAAATCGATATAATAAATTATATAACCTCGTTTATTAATTATCTATTTAATTTGTTGCGCTTAATATAGCCCTTTATTTAAACCGTTAACTTATTTATATTAATTAGGCGTTTTAGCGCCTTATTTAGTAAAGCCTTTATTATAGCATCTGCAGGGTTATTGTTGCTATTAATTTATCTAACCTTATAAATCTCTTATTGTTTATATACTTAGTATAGGGCTATAATATTAATTATTAGCCGCTTCTCTTTTATTATACCTAGCTTAATAAGGCACTTATATAGTAAGTAGAAATCTGTATAAATAATAAGGGGAATCGGGGGAAGGTTTAGTTAATTAGTAATTAGCTGTATCGTCGATAAGAGTATTACGCCGATATCGAAGCCGCCGGCTATACTGTAAATCTCTAATACCAGCATACTTTTAGTAACTTGTTGGCACTTTATAAAGGATTAGTAAAGCATGTTGCTATATATCTCGCATTATAAAAGGTTAGCGTTTTTCTCCTTATTAATAATAGTTATTATATAACCGATTTATAAGCTAAGGTCTCGGTTATTAGTAAAGGATCCGTTTATAAAGATTATTAAGATTGCCGTTGCTAAGTTAATTAGGATATATTATAGCCTTTGTTCTAGGTTAGCCCTTTACTATTTTAGCCGTTTATTAAGTTTACTGTAATTATTATAATTTAATTCTTAGGCTTATGCTGTAACGGAAAGGTTAAAAGCGGCTTTTGGCTAGCAGATTAACGCGATATAGGCTTTATAGGCCTGTTAGCAGAGATATTATTAAGGATAATTGTCGGAATTTATATTAATCGGCTTAAGCTTAATATTTTAACCCTTTTGCTTTATCTTAATAGCGCCGTCGGAGGTTATTATTAACTTGCAGCTATTAAAGTCTAATAGCTACGTAGGGAAAAGTATAATTTTCGGCTTATATTTAATTTCCGCCTTTTAAATCTTTTTTTCTTTAGTAGTTAAGAATAATAGGCTTATAATAATAAGGATATTGTTAGTTTATATTCTAATTAGCCCGAATAAATTTTTTCTATTACTTGTAATTAAAAGGTATAGGTTATAGCTAGAGGTTATTATTCTTAACTTTTTATAATAATACTTATAATACGTTATCTATTAGTGTACGCCTGCTTTAGCGATATTATAAAGTGGCTTAATTAGTTGTATAATTGTTTCTTTAAGGTATTTTGCCTTTAATTCCTTTAGTAGCCGAGCTAGAATTATTTGTAATAACTTACTTTTTAACTGTAGGTAGGCTTATATAATGTCGCGCAGTTTAAGGGTTTTCTTTTTCGTAAGGAGCGAGGCTGTAATAGCGACGATTAGTTGTTAGCTAACCCGCTGGATTATTAGCGATTAGGTTAGAATAAACTTTTTCTTGTTATTGTTATAGCCCTAGATTACAAGTTTTAATTTCTTATACGGCCGTTTAACTTTATTTTTAATCTTATAAACTATTCGGGCCTTAAATAATTAGGTTTTGCTGTAAAGGTTATAATTAAAGCGCTCGAATTGGAAGACGCTATAGGCAATTAGATTGTTAATCTTTTAATTATCTAATTCTTTAAATAAGCCGCCGTTAGTTATAATTACGCCTTCGCGCCGAAGCTTAAAAGATAAGGTATAATTATCCTTTTCTTTTTGGGTTATAAGAGCTTTGGCAACGGAAGGTTACTTTCTAGGCTGTTCTTGTTTTTGTGGTAATTATTAGCGATTAATTGCGATAGTAGCTTTCTAGTTAAGGAAAGGTTCTGGCGTTGCTATAACGATTATGTCTTCTGTAAAGCCGTTACCGCTTTTGTCGATATCAGCCTTGTTGTAGGTAATCTCGTTGCTCTTAGCGGTAGGCTTCTTTAAAGGTACCGGCTATATATTCTTATCGCGTAGATACGGGCGTATATGCGTTAATCTGAATCTTGTAAGGCCGTTTAGAAGGTCTAGAGTAAGGTTATAGCTATCGGTAGCAATTAACTTAAATAGGCCCTACTAGCCGCCCTTTTTACGCTATACTCGGACTTTGCTTTAGAGCGGAAGGTTTAGCGTGTTAGTTATATTAAGGCTATTCCTTATATAAATAACCTCGTTAACCTAGCGTTTTATAGAGAGTTTTCGGAAGGTCCTTATTACTTTTCTTATAGCTTCCGCTTATTTCTGTATAAATAGTATAAGTAGTAAATCTATTAATATTCGCGGGTAGGCGCCGAATACTAATAATATTGGGATAAGGCCGTCGGGGCCGGAGATATCGTTTATAGCTTTAACTGCCGTTTATAAGATCGCCTTGGGGCTATAGCAGTTTAATAACTTAGCGGAAAGAATCTTATATATATAGCGGAAAGGTCCGTAATACCTTTCGATTTTCCTAATTAATTAATAGGCTTTTATAGGAATCTATTTATAACTTATTCCTATTAATTTTACTTTATTATAGAATTCGGCTAATATAAAATTTATTCTGGTATTATAGGAAATCCACTTTAAGGGACCGATGTATATATTAACCTATATCTAGTATAGGGCTTCCTATATATCCCTTATAAAAAGGGAGGCAAGGAATCTAGCTGCTTAAAAGAAGGTTACCGTATCGACTGTGTGTAAGATAGGCTTTAAGTTTAAATATATCACATTTATAATTAACTTATAGTTAAAATTGTAATTATCCTTTAGCGTAAATTTAAACCTTTTAAGCGCTAAGTTATAAAGTTAGCAATAGTAGTAAAACTTATTTATTGTAATTAATATAGGTATATTAGGATTATAGCTTAAGTTTTATAGAAGCCGGGCTAATTGATTTATTGATAGGTAACTAAAGCGGCGGTATAAACGGTATAGCTCGGTTTCTGTAAAGAAGGCGCTGGCTTTTTATCTCGGGATAAAAAACTATGGGTAACCCTATTTGCATATAATAGGATATACCTTCTTACAGCTACCTTCGTTATATTGCATTATTTTATCTATAGTATTATAGAAAAAAATACTTAATTTATCTATATCTTAAATATAAAAAAAAAAGGGTATTAAGGCCTCGATTATATAAAACGTAATTAATCCAATTAGCATTTTAATTATAATAGTACCGATAAATATTAATCTAAAACCTTTTCCGAATTTAATAAGTACCTTACCGGCTTATAAAGAGTTTATTATTACTATTAGATTGTCTTAATAGAGGGCAAGATACTGCTTATAGCTAGCTATAAAGAATTCTGCTGCGTTAATATCTGGAATAATACCCTAGAATCTTAGATGTAAATATCGCCCTTTAACCGTAAATTAGTTAGCGGATATACTTATATTATTAGCAGCTTTTTTTTTAGGGGCAAAGGTATAAAGGAAGGCGCTATTTATTATAAACATTATTATCTCTTCGCCGTTAATATAAATATTCTTATTGTCGCTACTAGAAATATTTAATTCCTTTACCTTATAGCCTTTGTAATTAATAATATAAGCGGCTATATCTTAATCTGCTACCGGTTAATTATAATATTAGCATTAAGTAATAAATTAGCCTTATAATCGTTATCTTTTTTTAGAGGTATATTTTATTAATTAGTAACCTTTTTTATTATAGATAAAGCACCTTTTCCTTTAGGCTAATAATTATCGGTTTAAAATCTATTAGTAATAGCTTCCTTAGAATAATTATCCTTAGAACGGGGCTTTAAAGCCTTTTTAACAATTATTATTATACCGATAATCGAGATATATTACTTCTGCCTTATTACTAGCCTCTTCTAAGTCTTAGATAAAGGTATTCCGGGTTTTCTAGGTAAGGTAGGTATTAAGGTAAAACTTAAGGTTTTAAAATAGCTTCTTATACAGTTCCACCGGTATAAATAAAGCCGCTTTAAATTCCGCTATTCTAATATAGGCGTAAATAACCTAATTGCGGAAGACCTTATTGCCTTTATAGCTAAATCCGAATACTTATTAGTATAGTTATAGTTTTTTAAAAAGAAGGCGGAGGATCTTATAAGGGCTTTTATTAATATTATTCTTATTATTTTAAAGGGTTTAAAAGGTTATTTATATCTAATCGTTATAATACTATTATTAATTAATATCGGTATCGAAATATATCTTTAGCTTATAATAAGCTGTATTAAAGGTATTGTTATAGCCGATGTAATAGATAAAATAGTTTATTATACGGCCTTTAAGGATTCTTAATAGTATTGCGTGGAATTAGCCGGGTTTTATCTTATTATATCTGTAATAAAGAAGAAAGATCCTTAACTTATTATTAAGAAGGTTGTATACTTTTCCGCTTTACTTATAATTATTATCCTAACTTTTTGTAAACCTCGAGATTCTCTCGGAATTGAATCTCTCGTTAGGATAGGGCTAAGGAGAAAGGTGCCGGTAAAGGTTATACGGCACTTCCGCTATTGTGGGTATTAGGTATAGTATTTCTTTCTAGCAGTATGGGGTATTTGCTGCTTACGATTATTAATATTTATAAGTTTCTTAATTTTCTTCCCGGGGGTAAAATTCTTATAGAATAGTAAGATTGTATAGAGGTCGGTCTGCTTCTTTATATACTTCTTCTTCTGCTTATAAAGGAGGAGGAAAAGTTTAAAAAGAAGGAAAGGCTTAAGGGGGAGGGAAAGCTTAAGGAGGAGAAGAAGCCTAAGGAGGAGGAAAAGTTTAAGGGGGGTAAAGCTACTCTTAGTATAATTCTTACCGCCTATAATAAGGTAGTAAAGGGCCGTTTCCCGGCTGCTAAGAAGGCGGGAACGCCTTTGGATTAGTTTTATAAAAAGGGCTAGATACCGGTTAAGGTTAAGGTTAATTCTTGATAAAAATAATAGGTTATTCCGGGTTATATAGGGCTTAACCGCTTTTCGCGTTAGGAGATATTTATTACTATTTTTAAAAAAAACGTAAATCTTTATTTATTCTTGCTATACCCTAAAGTTCTATATCTTTTTATTCGGGGCTTATCTCGAGGAAAAGTAGGTTATAGAGTTACTCTTTAATCCTCCCGTTATTTATTCCCGGGTAGATTCCTTTTTTTTAAAGAATTGCTTTTAATTTATAAGTCTACTATAATTTAGCAATACTAAATATCTCTATAATCTAATTCTTAAAGTTACTTTAAAAGTGGGTAAGGAGGATATCGTTAATAGCCTTATTTTCCTAAAGCATATCTACCTTATAAGCGAGATATGTAGTAAGCTTTATAAGGGACCTTTTTTCTAATTCTATAGTCGAATTAATAAAGGTAGGGTCTATAGCTTTCCATCTAGGGAATTTAACCTTCGGATAAGCCCTTTTAAGTTCTTATATATATGCCTCTTCCCGTTTATTATAGGCGGGATTTGTAGATACTTCGGAAGAAGATATTCTTGGAGTTTTCTGTTTTTAAGAAATATTATAACACTTACTGCTATAGCTTATAACCAGTTTAATAAATTATTTACCCTCGGGTAGTAATTTTCGGCAAGCGGAAGTATTATTATATAGTTTAACTAATAAAATTATTTCTCTTTTAAGTTAATCGATAGAGATAGTAATTAGTAAAAGCCGCCGCCGGTTACTTAAGGGGAAGGGTAGTTATTTAAAGGAAAGGAAAAATAAGTAAAATTCGCTGTAATATTTTTATTACTATTGTTATCGGCGGTAGTAGTAGTACTAATACTTATAATACTAACAATAGTAAAGAAAAGGAAAAGAAATAAAGTAAATAGCAATAAGAAAAGGGATAGGTTATAAAAAGAGTATAAAATATAGTAAAGTCTCCGGTTAAATTTATACGGAAGTAGCAGTTCCGGGTTTTAAAAGCGTATTAATATAGTAGAGACCGATTAGGTAATAATATTAGTTAAATTATCTTAAATGCGTTTTAAGTGCTATAAACTATTTAGCAGAATTAAATCCGTTACTTTTCCGGCTAATCTACGGTGTACTTTATATAGGGAAAAAACAGAGGTTTTATACCGATTAAGGTTTTTTCTCGGTTTTAGGCTTCTAAAGGTCTTAATCTGCGTCTGCTATAAGAGTAGGGAGAGAGGGCTAAGGAAAGGAAGGGTTAAGGGAGCGTTTAAGAAAGGGAGGGTTAAGGGAAAAGGTGTTCTCGATTATAGCGTTCTTTTTAGCTTAGGCTGAGGGAGAGGTCGAGGAAGGGAGGGATTATGGCGTATAACTGTAGTAGCTGCTTAATAGATTAATTAAAAGGAGAAGCTCGTCGAGAGAAAGTTGATAATAGGAAGGGTAGGCGTAATAAAGCGTACTAAAGATCGTAAATATTCTCGTTAGTAGTTTTCTTATATAAAGAAACTTAACGATAGTTATAGGCGATAGCTAACGGCTAATCTTAATATTTTCTGGACATAGGTAATAGCTATCGAACTTAGAAATACCACGATTTTAGCATAGAAATTGTCGCTCGATTAGCGTAAGTCGGAGCTAGTAATAACGAGCCTGCGGTCGACAACGATTAAGGTCTGCCTCTTTAACCTTACTATTAGAGATTACCGAGCAATCACTAATTAGTATTGGTTAGGCTTGGGGCCCAGGGGTGCGTATACGCAAAAGCAAAAAGCAGTAGGCAGAAACAACTCGATTAACTAAATTCTTAGTTATTATTAGGTTAAAGCCATCGCTAGAAGGGCAATGGCTATAGGCTAGTCTATAGGGAGCGTTTCGGCCGGACTATCTATCGGGCCGACGGGTCGCGGCTAACTAATCAGCCACGCCCGCCGCAGCCAACTGCTGCCATTTCCACAATAAGATTTGATATAGATCTGGCCCAAGAGCAATTGCAGGCGGGACAGGTGCCGTTGGACGCACTCTTGTGGAGGTAATGGCTTCGCTCCGAAAACGAAAAGTGCATGATAGAAATTGTTCCCGTGAAGTTCCCACAGACATAGTGCTTGTCCGTTTGGGAAAAGTGGGTTTCGATAAATTCCACTTGAATTGCCCAGCAGGGCTATGCACCCTCGTCGTGGTGCACTAATGAAAAGGGATGCAGGCGATAGACAGGCAGGATCGGATGACTGTACTGGTGTTAGTGCTGGCAGGGCCTGAGGAACATTCCACAGTCACCGAAGCTGCAGCGTGCCGGCAGCCCGAGCGAGTTGATACAAGGGCCCCTGGGGGTTGACACTATCAGCGAGGACATGCTGACGTACAAGTCTTGGGTTGCGCAGCGGCGGGGCTCCACGGGCCCCAGCAGATCGGCGGTTTGCTCTCACAGCCACGCCGACGAGGACCAGGGAGATCCCGACTCGGCGAGGCCACTTTCCCTGGCAGCCTTGGAAGTTTGGGGACTTGGGACACTGCCGCGTCCGCTGCAGCCAATGCCTCTCCCTGCCTTGCTGCATGGCCCTCGTGGTCCTGCAAACCATGTGCTGCTGCATAGGACTGTGCCATGCGGGACAATGGAGAGCGACCCTCAACTGCCGTCATCCTGTCCTTCTCCGTGGAAGGGTTCTACCGAACTGACACCGACACCGTCAACGTCATCGACAGCATCCTCAATTCCATCGGTCCAATGGGTGGGGGCTTGGAACTGCTTCTAGACCGAGCTCTATTTTATAGTATTATCTCATACGGTTATATCGTGCAGATACACGTGTATGTGATTACGTTGCACAAAATAGATAGTCACAGCACATCCACCCCATGGATGTTACTCAGTAACCAGATGGCATGCGCACAGAAGTGCCGCCCGGAGCCCAAGACCCGAAACACCAGGCCCAGTGCCTCGTTCGTCCGATATCTGGGTTCGCCAGCGGCCCCCCTTTCGCTTCCAAGGAAACTCTGCGGAAGCTGAATCATCCGCAGCGCCAAACCTAGAATCAGGGACCGGCTGCTATTGACCCCTTTGCCCTTCGAGGTGGTGCAGCAATTGCATGTGTGATGCTGTAGGGCATACTTCCGGCCCATCAAAAGCTTGATCACCGAAGCCATGTCCGTCCGCGGTGGGAATGTAGGTCTCACTGTCGGGGCTGTCAGGCCAGCCAAGGCGGACAGCCGGCGGCCAAAAATAGCATTGCATTCCTCCAACACGACCTGCAGGGCGCCGATCATGATGACAGCCCTGGTGCAGTAGCGCTGGACAATGGAGACAGGTGTGAGTGCCGATCCTGCCAGAACTTTATCGCGACGACGACGACCACCGTGGACCATCCAACAGCTGTGCAGCGATAACGTCTGGAGGCCAGGATGCATTGAAGAGCAAGCGGCACACAAGAAACACATCATGCAGACAGCTGGACTGCAGAACCGCCAGCAACGCGAGCAACGCAGAGGTGACTGCAAGTGGAATGTGTGAGAGGGTTGCACGCATGCTGGAATCCGTCCCAAGTGCGTGTCACTCCTTGCATGCCGCGTCGCCGTCTGGGCCCCCCTGTCCGTGAGCACCATCTCGCACTCGCACACGCACACGCGATTCGGTGCTCATCAACATCCAGACATCTCAGCTTATTAGTTCATCCTTTCCCTCGACAGTGAGGCCTCTGGGGTGTGCTGGTCTAGGAGATGGACCGGGCTGAGCTGCTTCATGTCATCCGATAAACCGTGTTGTCGCACCACCAGCAACCCGAGCAGCCCACGTCCCTCGTCCATGACTTGAACGTTCTGAGCCGGCAAAGTAGCCTGTCAATTGCAATAACGGAGTTCCTCATAACGTTGTTTCGACAAGTGACATTAGGGCCAGCTTCATGCGGGAATGAATCGGCCGATTACTTTGCAAACTGGGTCTTCGGTGCTGAGCCAACAGGAACAGCTAGCTACAACAAACCACGAAGATGAGTCTGGTCCTGGCAAGGCAAGGCAAATGGCCTCCTGCCAGATGGAATGGACATAACCGTAGTAGGCAAATCGGATCCACTTGTGCTTGGACCTTTGTACTTTGGAATTGAGCCTGTGGGATGTGTAATGCCCACCCAGGCAAACTTCTAGAAGCGTTGGGCAGCTTACGGCACCTTCTCCTTCCACCTCACCTCACCTCACCAGCTGGAGCATCCTCAGCTGGAGCATTGAGCTCCACCAGCTAAGAGACGAGGCTATTATTCTCAGTGTGGGCTCCGGAAGAAGCGAGATATGGCATTACTGAAGCCAGCTAAGTCCCTGCATTGACTTGTGCACTGTCGAAGACCCATATGTAGATGCATAGCTCAGGCCAGACGATCCTCAGCATGTGTAGACGAATAGACTATCCCCATAGAAGCTTGAATCAAATGGAACCTGGGGTCGATCCACAGAGAGCGTGGGGCCTGTAGCCTGAGCCGTGGCGCTAACCCCCCGGGGCTGCCCACTAGCAGCCGCAGGCCGACGTCCTATCAGATGGCTCCATAGCATCCTAGGTCGCAGGTCGCATCGCATTGCAGCTTTTCCATCGCGCAAGGCTGAGGCGAAGCGCAACCACCGCCCATTCCGTCCAACCCAGTGATCAAGCAAGCACTGAGCTGGCAGCCATCACCATGGAGATCGAATCCGACGACGACACCCTGCGCACGCTTGCAGCAGGCAATTCCATGGACTAGTAAGTGCAGCAGGCCGCAGGCCCCAGACCCGGGGCGGTCACGATAGCTGGTCGCGATAGCTTCACACAACTGCCGAGGCTTCATGAGTCCCGACTGACATGTGCCTACCCTCGCAGCTCGACATGGCCGCTCCTGCTTAGCACCATTATCTCGCGTCTCGATAAGGTATGATCCGCACTGAGGAGCACTTGCCATCGCTGTACCAGCAACCACCCCATGGGACTGGCACTGACCTTACCTCGTCCAGATCGCAAACAACGACTTTCCCATCCCACGAATTCCCGAACCAGCTTCGCCCTTAGCTCCCTCTCCCCCGGAGCCACGATTCCTCGCGCCTCTCCCTTCCTCCGATGCCCTCGAGCCACCACCATCATCCGCTCCTAACGAGGCTGCCAGCTCGGCAGACTCGTCCCAAGAGAACAACAAGGAGAATGCCGCGCCTACACCACCCACCTCCGCCCCGGCGCCCACTCCTGCCCCCGCAGCTACTGCCGCAGCCACATTGAGCTCTGAGCCCGGCACCCTCCCGCCGCAGATCGTGGCCATGATCGCCGAGATAAACGGCGTCCTGAACGAGTCCTTCCACACGTACCCGCCCCACACCATCCAGCGGCTCGCTGAGCTGGTGCTCCGGCCGAGGCAGCATTATAAGTCGCTGCCGTCATACTTGCACGCTGTTGACAGGGTCGTCCACGTCACCAGCGGCAACAACAGCTACCCCTTGCCTCCCGCTATACCAGACATGTCGTCCATGTCGCTAGGTGGGCCGAACGGAGTGATGGACCAGGGCCAGCCGCAGGAGAACGGATCAGACACGTCCATGGCTTGGGTCAGCACGAGCAATGGCAACGCCATCGGCAGCGACGAGGCCCTAGGCGGCGCGCTGTTGACGCCCATACCTTGGCTCCAGAGGCGGTCAAGCGGGAACCGGGACGGCGATGGGGGGTCCGAGTCCGGGGAATCATCCACGCTGGGCTCCGAGGGCGGGCCGTCGCCCCTGGCGGCAAACCAGGGCCCGGCAGCGTCGCAGAGGAGCTCGCAACAGTCATCGCGGCAGTTTGAGACCCGCACAGAGAGCACAGAGACAATAGACGGGCCCAACGGCGTCGGCAGCATAGAGACTGTCTCCATCTCCGTCAACGGTATCCCGCCCATGGGCTCGGCCGCGCAGCAGCGCGTCATCACGCAGGGGGAGCTCATCCGCCAGGAGCAGAGGGCCGGCGTGGTACCCGTCAGCCAGCTGCAGCGCTCCGGGCCGGTTGTCGTCACCTCTTCGTCAGACAACCCGACCACCACCTCGGGCGACGACGGGCCCCAAGCAGCAGCAGATGAGTCGGCCGCCGCCGACAGCGACACCGCGATGGGCGAGGGCGAGTCGTCCAGCAAGGACACCAGCAGCGAGAAGTCGGATGAGGAGATGCCTGACGAGGAGGAGGCGCCGCACGCGCGCGGGCCGGACATCATCGGCGCGGCCGACATGGGCCCGCAGGCGCCAACGTCGAGCACCTTCAGCCTCAGCACCGCCGGGAACATGGAGGTCCACGGGATCGACGTCGAGGCCGCCGTGGGGCGCAAGCATGAGCCGCCCGCCGCGGCGCCTGACGAGACGCCAGAGTCGAGCGACGACGGCGCCATCATGACGCCCGCCTCGTCCGAGGAAGGCGGCGGCGCCAAGGAAACCGAGGAGGACAAGGCCGAGAAGGCAACGGGTGAGGGCAAGGACGCCGGCGGGGGCGAAGAGATGGACACGACGCCCTCTTCCGCCACGCTGTCGGCGCGGGTGAGCCCGACACCGTCGTCGAAGCGCGGCGCCGACGACGACGACGGCGACGCGGAGACGGCGAGTAGCAGCAAGCGGCTGAAGGGCGACGCCCCCAACGACGGCGAGGACCCCGACCCTGAGGCGGCGGGGGCGGAGGCGCAAGTAGCGGATGGGGGCAAGCCGGCGGCCGGCGAGGACGCGACGCAGGACGAGAAGGACAAAGGTCGCGTCGACCATGCCGAAGCCGCCGCCCTCTCGGACCCAGTCCAACCGGCCGACGACGACGGCACAGCCGCGACCGGCGGGGAGGTGGAGGAGAAGAAGGAGGCAGAGGATAAGGAGAGCACTGCTCACGACGACTCGGCGGCCTAGGAGGACGCCGAGGAGCATTGGGTGGACTGTATTACTGTGCGTCTTAGCCCGTTGAAGTTGAGGAACGACAACCGGGACCTTGGCGGTGGTGTTGGTAATGACGATGATGACGACCGAGATGAACCAGAGGAGGAGAGGTAGAAGACAAACGGAACCCGTGGGGATTGTGACTTGACATGACATGATCTGGGGCACGCAACGAGGTGGCCGAGTCTCTAGAGGCGTGCGCATCGAGACCTGGGGTTGTTATATTACGACAAAGGATCGCAGTCGATCGGTCACTCAGCGAGTAAATGGGTTTTTCTCAACAGGGATTGAAAAGGGAAACACGGCCACCATAGCGAGAGTTTCTCATCAAGTATGCCAGTGTCATTTCCAATGACACGATGCGCAGAGCAAGTCGACATGCGCCACGTGAATGCTGTCTATCTGAACCACCAACACGGAAGCTATCCACTCATTCATCATGCCACGTACTTAGCGAACAAAGCCCATCGTAAAAGTGATCCTTCCAATGCCCCCCCCCCCCCAAAAAAAAATAAAAAAAATACCCCAGCTTCGCCCTAATAAAATCACCCACATAACTCCAGGCTGATTTTCGCGCAAATTTTCATTGACCAGGTGGGACAGACGCCCCCCCCCCCTACTCCGTAATCATTGAGATCTTCTCCTTCGTGATAGTGCTGCACTGGTTCTCGTCGCGCTTGACGCGGTAGAACGAGTCGCAAAAGTCGGAGCAACGCATGTGCCGCAGGAAGTCCTCGTCGTGCGTGATGACGATGAGCTGGAAGTTGGCTTGCGCCTGGCGGGCCTTGATGATGCCGTGCAGGCTCTGGGCCAGCGACCGGATGTTGTCACTGTCCAGGTTGGTCGTCGGCTCGTCCAGCGCGATGACACCGCAGTTGACGCCGAACGACTCGGCGAGCGCCAACCGGATGATGATGCTGGCCAGCACCTTTTGCCCCGCCGAGCAGCGCCCGCGCATGTCCATCTCCGTGTCCTGCTTGACCATTATGACGCGGTAGTTGTAGTTCCGCCGCGTGCTGGTGGTCGACGCGTTGTCGTTTTCGGAGCGGATGGCGATCGTGTCAATGTCGGTGCCTTGGTACGTCGCGCGCCACAGGTCACCTGCGATGCGGTTGATCTCTTCCATTTTGATCGAGTGGTACTGCATGATGGCCTTGTCGAGCGAGTCGCCAAAGGTGGCCAGATCAGCAATAGCTCCCTTGGTGGCGAGCAACTGAATGCTGGACTCCCTGAACTTTTCCTCGGCGCCCCTGAATTCTTGTTCGTAGCGATCAATCTCCATCTTGAGAGTGTTATCCGTAGCCTTACTCTTTCCAACCAATTCACTCTTGTTGGCTGTGAGAACGTTGATCCTGCGCTCATGTTGCTTGGCGTCAGCGATAAGGCGGTCGTAGTCCTTGTCAGCGTCTTCAGACTTCAGCCGTTCGATCTTCTCGCCCAACTTTTCTAGTTCGGCACAATTCTCTCGGAACCTGAGGTTGTCCTTGATGTTCTTCTTGTTCCAATCGCCTTGCGACAGCTCCTCTTTCTGAGAATTAATGAGCTTCATGAGTTCTTCCATCTCGCCTCTCAAGCGCGAGAGCAACTGCTGGAGGCTCTGGATGGATCGCTCGACCGAGGTGAGATTGGACTCTCCGCCGCGATCCACGTAGTCCTGGATGTCATCCTCGATAATCTTCAATTGATTGAGAGTGCGTGCAACAGTGTCTCGTTCCTCGGCCACCTTGACTGCCTTCTTGCGTCCACTTGCAAGAGCATCGTCACGCTGTGCCCTCGCAGCGTCAATCCTTGGCTGGAGCTCGGTGAGCTGGGCGTCAATCTCGGATATCGCCGCATCCTGCGTCTGGTTTTCCTCCCTCAATGCCTTGATTTCACTAGACAGGTTCTGCTTCTTGTCCATAAGCTGCCTCGCTTGAGCAATCTTGCCATCAAGCTTGCTGCTCTCAAGCTCGAGGTTGCTGATGAGATCACGGCTTCGTTGCCTGTCCGCAGTCATGTTCTCGAGTCGCTTCTTGACTTTCCGCGTCTCTTCTGTGCAAATTGCACGGGCTTCGTCCACCTCTCCTGGGGTGCGTGTCGACCCGCCAGACTGCCTCTGGGACCTTTCCAATTGCCGAATCTGTTCCTCCGCATCTGTGATTGCTTTGGACAACAGAGTGATTTCTGAGACGACGCTGGAGACGGACTGCAACCCTTCCAGCTTGTCACTTGCTTCGCGTCGGTGCTTGTCTGCTACCTCGAGCTTAGCCAAGATGTCGTCCCTCTCCCTCTTGGCCTCGTCAATCGCCTTGTCACTTGCCGGCAGATCTTTAGCTAGCCGCAGGGCAGCGTCATGTTTGGGCCGCACGGCCCGCAAACGCTCCAACTTCTTGTCGACATCACGGAACTCTTGCTGCAGCTCGGCTTTCGACTCATCGTTGAGATGTTTGGTAATCTTAGCCACAAGTTTCGATTTGGAGCGGTCCTCGTCGAAGGCGCGATCGCACATGTGGCATTTGTTTTTCGTTTGCATGCAAGTCTGCGCTTGGGTCCAGTACAGTTTCATGTGATCGAACAAGCTCAGATCCTTCTCGAGTTCCATCTTGGTTGCCTCTAGATCTTCAAGTTCGTCATTGTAAGCATCAATGCTGACTGCTGATGGGTCTTCTGCCGTTTCCTTGAGAATATCCAGAACAGCTGTCTCACTGTCTGTCTTGTTGTCCATCAACTTTTGGTGCTGTTTGCTGGCTTCAGAAAGCTTGTAGTCCACTTGCTTCAGTTTTTGCTGCAACTGGTCACACACCTCCTTCTCCTTGTTGAAAGCGGCAGTCTTTGCACTTAACTGGTCGTTGAAATCGGTCTCCAGGGACTCCAGTTCCCAGCCGGGCCGCACCTGTTCACCTAGCATCTTGCTCCAGCGCGTGGTCAATTTGTCCAGGCCTGCCTTACGGTCTCGGGCTTCTGTCTTGCGTATATCCAATTGAGCGAGCTCGGAGGCAAGTCGAGTACAGTTGAGAAGTTCACTGCTCAGGTCCTCGCCCTGCTGCTCCAGCTCGCGCAGTTCCTTCTGCGTCTCTTGTATCTTCTCGTCCCAGTCATTGCTCACAAGTCCGGCCTGGGCTTGTTGGTAGCGATCGTTCAGCGAAGCCTTGTCGCTTTCAAGACGGTCGACAAGAACCTCATCGCACTTCACCGAGTCCAACTCCGTCTGAAGACGCTTGACCTTGCGATCATTTTCAGCTTTCTTCTGTTTCGCAAACGTTCGCTCTGAGGTCTTGACGTTCTTCGCATTTTCCAGCTCGGAGATGCCTTTGTTCGCCTCATCCGCCTCGCGCGAGATCCGACTTTGCAGCTGCTCGTGATCTTTCTTCTTGCTGTTGAAGATTCCATGGATCTTTCCGTTGAAAAGTCGCACTTGTTCATCATCCAAGTCGCCTTCAAAGCCTCGTATCTCGTGGGTGCTTGCTGCTGCCTGAATCATCTCGACGCGAGTCTGCAGCTGGCGTTCGTACTTGTCCTTGTCCGACTGAAGCCTGCCCTTCTCTCCGAGCTTGAGGTTCAAGTTGTTCTCGGTCTTGCTGACCTCGCCCTGCAAGCTTCGGTAATCCGACGATTTTTGGTCGATGTCACCTTGCAGGCGCGCGAGCCGGTTCTCGTACTGATCAAGAGCACTCCGAAGCTCATCATCACTCTCGGTCATCATGTCGATAGACTCACGAAGCTCGACGACATTGTTGTGTCTGAAATTATACTGGTCCTCGTTGTGCTTGAGGTCGTGCATGATACCCAAAAAGCTGTTGGCCTCCTCACGCGACGCTCTCTCTTTCTGCCGTAGCTCGTCCACCTCCTTCTCTATGGCATCGACCTGCTCACGGTACTCTTCAATCTCATCATTCAGCTTCTTGCACAGTTTCTGGTTCTTCAGACCGTTGTCCTTGGCCACCTCGTTGTACTTGTGATGGGTCTGGAGTTCACGAAGCTTTTCGGCCTTTTTCTTCCGAACCACCTTGAGCTGCTCAATAGCCTTGGTGTACTTTTGAGCGTCGAAGATCTCATCAAACTTCTTCTTGAGAACAGATGGCTCGCTCATGGGCCATAGCGACTCGTCCTGGTGGCAAAAGATGACGGAATCAAGGATGGCAGGTGCCACACCCAGTTCATTGGGCACCATGGTATCGACATACGCACCCTTCGAAGATTCGGTATTCTTCTCTCCATTGGGTGCTTGCTCTTTGATCGAAGTCTCCGTTGTAGAGAATTTACGATTTCCAGTCTTCATCAAGGTGACTTTGAGATGGCGATTGACGATGAACCTCGTACCATTTGTTGCCTTGAACTTGAGTACTACAGAAGCTGGGACTTCCTTGTCGGTGTGAAGCTTGGGATCGTACACGAAAGCGCCACCTTTGCTGTTGGGTGGCAGGTCGCCGGTTGTGGCATACTTGAGACACTCGATGATGGTTGTTTTGCCCGAGCCGTTGTATCCGACGATCAAAGTGAGCGGGGTGTTGAGAGTGATCTGTTCACGGACCAGGGGACGGAAGGACCTGATGCCCTGGATTGATATTCCCTCGATTTTCGACATCTTGTCAGGGAAAGGTTGGCGATGCTCATGAGAGCAGCCACTGATCTCTCGACACTTGTCTCAGTCAAAGGGCAGAGGGGATGGAGTTTGGTGGGGGACGGGTGGTAGATGCAGACAGTGGTGGGGAAGTTTGTGTCTGCTGAGAATCAGTTGGCAAAAGTTGAAGTAATCAGAGCGAGGGAGTCCCAAGAGGCGAACGCGTCCCATCTCAATCAAAGTCAAGGCAGGCGCGTCTGGTTGCATCTGACAAAGGTGGGGCCCAACGCCAGGTCAGCTGGGCAGCTGGGAAGCTGGCGTTGCTGCTGCCTGTGGCCTCATAAAAGCACAACCCCCCCAACCCCCAACCCCCACCCCCTGCCCACCTCCCTATCATTCTTAGGTATTTGTCTTTTCTGATTGCATCGTGAAAAAGCATTCGAGTAGATGATAAGAACTGGTTGCGTGAAGATCAAGTGCTTCAACGCCTTCTTGAGCGAAGCAAGCAGACCAACATCCTTTCGTGCATTACGGAACTACAAAGCAATATCGAGCTTCTGGTATGGCTATATGCAAGAACTCATTGCAAACAGGCGGGACTCAGCGGATGCACGGAGATTTACGCTGTCGCATTGCAGCCTTGATTGATAATAAGACTAGCACTTGAGGCTTCACCATGTGTTTGGCTGCGAATAGGACAGACTACATAAGCAAGTCTGGCTCGCTCCAAGTATTAGGCAAGAGAAACTGAGAGGCAGGGAGAGAACATCCAAGCCGGCAATTATTTTGCACGAAGCTGCGTCGCTTGTTGAATCGTTTGGGCCTCGTCACACTGTAAGGTTTGACTCGAGTAGTGCCTATACTGGCACGAGTTCGGCAAGAGATACGGAATTCGACATTGAGCAAAGTTTGAAGCTACGGAGCATTACCCGCAAACTTGCGTAACCGGAGCTTCTTCTCCGGGACCCGTTTTTCGACCTGGGCAGGTAGTTCAGTTGCCGGACCTGAAGTTTCCTTCACTTTCCTTTACGGTAGGCTGCATCGCAGGCATGGCGACGGACTGTCCAGCTATTGCACTTGAGGGATAAGCAGTCAATCACAGCAGCAATCTTTGGAGAAAGAGAGCAAGAATGGCCGATTTGATATGCGTGGATGAGATAGATAAAGGGCCTGTAGATACGCCAGACGTGGAGGCAGACGGGCCGATAGTGATCGTCTGCCATGGCCAGCTCGGGTATCATTAAATGGGAACATAGCGCCCTCTTTTGCAGGCTTTGTTCCCCAGGCGCAGGGGCATAGCAAGCGTGAGGCGAAGCGTCTTGGTTCGGTTCGTCCCTATTGTGGCCCGAGGTTGTCTTTATTCTGGGGCAGGAGGCAGGAGTGTTGTGTGACTCCGAGCCGACTGCTTGATGATTCACGGCTTCGTCTGTGGGGAATGCCCAGGACATCTGGAGTGACCAGGTGCTTGTGATATGGTCTCCAGGAGGGAAACACCGCATCCGTCTGGTTCCCCCATCTGTGTCACAGGACGTACAGGCGAATGGAAGCGGGCGGTCCTGGAGGGCAATGGGCGCATTCGAACACCCATCGACGGACGTCCTCGTCTTCACATGAATCAAGCACCCAAGCCTAGATTGCTTTTAGACTTGGGCAGCTTTTTAGTGGAGATCTCAGGGACCTGCGAGCCTGAGACTGGATTTTGCAATTCCCCATTCCTGCAGCCAGAAATCCCATGTCCCCTCCCGCCTTCCAGCTCCTCCTTGCCCTTTTTGCCGCTGCCCGCCTGCACACACCTCCCGACCGCCTGTACACCCGCCATGGATACCGTGGCACTCGTGGATAGCACCATGTCTCGCTGAGGGACCACATGAACCGCTCCGGGCCTGTGCAATATTTTTTGGCGGCTGTCCCCGTTCTCCTGGCCCGGCCTTGTTCGTTTTACATAATATAAGGGCACAGCTAGTCCATGTATGCAAGGAGAAAAGAAGGTTGCTCGCAAAGACCTCTCTTCACCTCGTCCACAGTCCTCCCGAGCACGACCGCATGCCCACCTGCAGGCTCGTTCCCAAGCTCTCTGCCAGCTAGGGACCTGTCTGTCTGTCTGTTTTATTCCCGGCCGCCTGGCCTCTGGCTGCTCCTTGTTGCTAAGGCCCTGCCAGATCTGTGGGAAGCGCTGTGAAATACCGCGACTTCAGCGGCCCTCGACTGCAGCTCTTCCCGCTGCCCGCTGCCCGCTGCCCGCTGCCCGCTGCCCGCACTCTCCGCGCGCGACCAGCGAGAGGACAGGGACAACCTCAGATGCTGCAGCCGCAGGCTCATCAGCGCCTGTCGATATCGACGATCGGTGCTAGACCCCATGCTACATGCATGGCCGAGATCGCCATTCCCTGGACCCGGAAGTTGCACGCTCGCCGTGCTAGAGCGCGATGTCTCAAGGCCCCCCGCAGCCTCCCCAGGGGCAGGCGCCTAACATGTTCGACTTTGGCAATATGGGCATGCAAGACATGAACGGAATCGGGGTATGTTCTCGTTCGATCGTTCCATTCACAGCCCAGTTCAGCCGAGCTGCACACCCGCCCCACTCTCCGCTGCCCTCTCTCTAAACTTTGCCTTTGCTTTTTTGCCCTTCGACCGTGTTGCTTTGGGCGCATCGTCCTTGCAGCTGCAGCTGCAGCCGCCAGCCCGGGGGTCCGGGAGTCGCCCACCACTCCACGCACGCGCCAATGCCCAGCGCATGAGTTCACATTCGCCTTCGAGCTTCCAATCGTTCACTGTGTAGCTGACCCAGGATCCAATCTATCCTGCAGATGACCGACGGCCAAGACATGATGGCGCTCCACGAAAACTTCATGTTCAGCCTCGACGCGACCATGTCCATGAGCCTGGACCAGGCTGACGACGCGGGCATTGGCATGTCGACCACGTTCAATCCCCAGCTCATGGGTGGGGCCAGCCCACAACACGGGTCCTTGGCCCGACAAAACGGCCTCGGCGCCGGCACACTGGGCATGCAGAACTACCAACCCTCTCCATCGGACGAGAGTGGTCCTGGAGCCGGCCCCCAGCCCATGACCAGCTTTGCCATGACCCAAGCTACGCAAATGCCCGGGGGCTCGACCCTGACCGAGTTCACCAAGAGGAGGAACTGGCCGGCCAAGGTGGTTGAGGAGCTCAAGGACCTGCTGATGATCCTCGACGCCGACGGACGGGTCAAACACGTCTCCCCGAGCGTCACGGCCCTGACTGGCTATCTACCGGACGACATACTCGAAAAGTTCCTCAAGGACTTCACACATCCAGACGATCAAGGCCTTCTCCTTACTGAATTGAACGAGGCAATCGCGTCGGGCAGCCAGATGAGGCTGTTCCACAGATTAAAAAAGAAAGACGGCAATTACGAGATCTTCGAGTCCGTCGGCCATGCACATATTGCTGCCGCCAGATTTGCAGCCAACCCAAACAACCAGTCAGCCTTCTGCCAGGCCGTGTTCTTCATGGCGCGAGCCTACCAGCAGCAGGAGAACGCGACACTCCTCGATTCCTTCCTCGAGCATAAGATAGAAAACGAGCGACTCAAGAGGCGCATCGCCGAGCTGCGCAGGGAGGAGGATGCAGAGACGGAGGAGGCGGCGCGCAGCTGGCGCCAGAGTCAGGACAGCCGGGGAGACATGACACCTTCCGATGCGACCAACATGACACCCATTGGGCAAAGTCCCAGTTTCTTCCGCTCCAACTCGGATTCAGCAGCTATGCCCCCGCCTGAAAGACCAAACCCACTTAATATAGCACTTACAAGGGAGAATCTCGAAGGTGTCACTGCAGGGAACCGCCCGGACTCGATCAGGGACAAAATGGCCCGCTATGAAGGCACCCACGGCGACACGAATATAGAGAGGCTCACGGGTCTGCGCTACAACGAGGGCGAGAGAAGCCGAGGTATCACGACAGGCAACGCGAGCCCGACGCTCATCAAGGGAGATGCTGGTATAGCAATCCCCATGGACAGAGACCCGAGAACCGGGGAAAAGAAGAAGAAACTGAAGGTTGCGGAGGAATATGTCTGCACAGACTGCGGTGAGTTTTTGAGGCGTAGTTGGAAAGGCGTTGTTCTCGTGCGAATACTGTCTCTGATATGCTAATTTAGGCACTCTTGACTCCCCCGAGTGGCGCAAAGGACCAAGTGGTCCCAAGACACTGTGCAATGCCTGCGGCCTTCGATGGGCCAAGAAGGAGAAGAAAAAGAGCACGTCCGGCCCATCAGGAGGAGGAGGAGGAGGAGGAGGAGGAGGTGGTGGTGGTGGTGGTGGTGGTGGTGGTGGCCATGGTATGGGAGGGAATGTGCCCTTACTAGACCATGGTCAATCATGACGAGACCCCCACATCAACTGCTCGCGGGTCCCGTCACCACACTCTGTTTCAACGAGTTCTCGTGTGTGTTTTGTTGTGGGCTGCGCCCTCATTCAGACTGTCCCGGCTCACGTGCAGACATACATATTATTGTAGTCCCTTACCGGCGTTCTTGGGAACCTGCTACTTCGATGGCAAAAGTCACCACTACGGATAGATCCTCGCGGAAGGCGTTATTGGGTGTGCGGTAACGGTAACCCTAAAGATTGGGGCACGAAATCACGAGCCACGGACTCGTCCGTGGAGAAGATGCATTGGTCCTGTGGCATGGCAGCCGAGTAATGTGGCGGCCGCTCAGAGATGGCGGAGTTTGTGATATTTCTTTTTGCGAAGAGACCGGGCCGTTCTGAGATTGGACCTGGAGATAAAGAGGGCCTAAGGGCACAGAGGATAGGGCTTCAAAGAGCGAATATGCGCCAGTGACCGGTCATTGAAGCGCAATCGCACGCCTTGATGAGCTCGGCTGGGAAGCAGAGGTTTCCAGGTGTCGACGAGATGGCAGTGCCTTACGTTTCATGTCCACCACGAGGCGTTGGATCTGTAACCCTCTGGGAAGTCCTCATGGATTCTGGATACGGAGTGGGTTTGCCACTTTTGGAGAAGGGGTGAACATTGTCGTGGCAATTCTTAAGGAGTCCTGCGGATCTTGAGGGACAAGTGAAGCCCTGGGTTGGGAGGTGGTGGTAACGGTGGAGACAGACCTTAGTACGGTCTGGACATGTGTCTGACGAGATGTATTCAGAATCATCTTTCTATGAGCCTTGTCACTTCTTTTCTTGCAAAGTGGCTCGGGGGCAGTTGTGAGGTGGTGGTTACCCTGCCTCGTAGAGTCCATATATTTCTATGAAGCCTCATATCATTCCCCTCGTCTCAAACAAAGCCTCCGACGCAGATGTCAATGCGGTGTTGACAGTTGCATGCCTGTCATTTGTGGAGCAGTCCGAGGTCTTCTAGAAGAGCTTGACGCCCCAACACGCTCAGTCGTGTCCTCGACGGATTGATCGACTTTTCATGCTTCAGCTACCATGGAGAGAACCGCTTGGGTCACCTCACCGAGCAAACAGCATCAAAGCCGCACAAGTCGTCGAAACCCTTATGCGACCATGCGGGAGGGAGGCAGTTGGCCCCCAACAGCGATCAACACCAGGGACCAGAGCTCGAGCAAGCTTCAGACCTCCAGCCCCCACACACCCACACCCCTCACCTCGACTTTGACTGACGCTGCCAGCACGCACGGCTCCTCTACTGTATGCAGAAGCCACGAGTGGGCATCCTGCGGCCCGCTCATTGGACTCTGGAGAGCTAAAATAAGAGACTGGCCCATGCCGCTGTGAAACCAGCAATCAGGGCCTTGATCTTGATGGACGGGGAAGACCAGGTGATCTCTGGGGTGATCTGCATTAGTCTGGCGGTCTGTTACCAACCCTGCAACCCTTGTGAGTTTCAGCATGCGCAGCCCGTCTGCCCCGCTTTCGTCACTGGGCACAGCCAGCTGGATACAGGGCAAAAGGGGGGCCAGTCAGTGACGACGGCTCCCTCCTTTAGGGCGCCTACATTGCGTGGGATGTTTGCTAGCCCCAGAACCTTTAAACAAGGCTCGACTTGATGTTGAAACCATTGTTCATCACTTAGACTACCATTTCTGAAGAAAAGTCACATCATCCAAACCACAACATCAAAATGTCTTACGAAGGTCAACGCGAACAGCCTGGTAAGTACAGACGCACCCGCAAGAGCTACCCCGCGTTGCGAAGGGCCCTGCCAAGCCTTGAGCTTGGGGAAGCTTCACGATGCAGGCAGCACATGGCTCTGGTCGAGTTCTAAGCTAACCACCGGGCGACGAAACAGAATTCGGCAGTAAGATGCAGCATCATATCCGTGGCAAATTGAATAACTCTGAACTAATGCGTATTGTGACGTTTCAGGCGGTGGCTACGGTGGCAGTGGAGGCTCGGGCGGTGGACGCAAGTTATTACCCAGTCCTGTCATGTCAGCCCATGGGAACTAACAGCTCAACTAACACGACCTCGCCCGAATCATAGTGCCTCCCCGCGGCGGTCATGTCCCCTACGACGATGACGATGACGACTTCACCGGCGCCGCCGAGCACGCAACGCGCAACGCAGGCGGTAACAGTGATCTTTTCTCCTCCGTGATTGGGAGCTTCCTGGGCAAGAAGAACCAGCTGGCCAACGAGGACGTTGATGAAGAGGGTACGCAACAACATTCCTGATCATTCCGCCCCCAGATCAACTGTCACTCGGAACAAGGGGATGGGAGGGGAGCAGAAATATTATAGACAGCTGACGCCCAGCACAAAAACAGCCGCCGTGGACCACCACAAGAAGCTCTACGGAGGCGAGGACGACGGCAGCACCGAGCACGACTCGTCGAGCATGGGCAACGCGGCCGCGCTGCAGGCGCTCAAGATGTTTTCCGGTGGCGGCGGGGGGTCGTCGGGCGGCAGCTCCAAGAGCGAGTTCATCGGCCTGGCCATGAGCGAGGCCAGCAAGCTGTTCGAGCAGCAGAGCGCCGCCGGCAAGGTCAGCTCCGGCGCCTCCAAGGAGTCGGCCGTGCAGCAGGCCGGCGAGATGGCCCTCAAGATGTACCTCAAGAGCAATGCGGGCGGCGGCGGCGGCGGCAGCAGCGGGCTGTTGAGCATGGCGAGCAAGTTCATGTAGATTGTGGGTATGTGCGGCTATTCTTACCTACCTGCCTGCCTGCCTTGGGAACCCAACCTGACCCGACCAGTGTTTGCTGTTCGAAGATGATATGAATCGATATCTTAGGAGACCCTGTTACGCTTTATCTGCACTGAGGTGATATGATCTTGTGTCTCCTTTCTTCCCTGGTCATACCGGTCATGCTGTGTGGCTATTTTTGGGGAAATGCCTCGGCTTGTCGACCTCGCACTGCTTTTGGGCAACGTGCCTTCATAAGAAACTGTGATCTTGACTTTTGCGCAACAATTCTTCAATTTTATTCACTCCAGAACTTCTCTCGGCGGAATTCACACTCGGTTCCGGCTACTGGTTTCTTGCCTCTGACTTTCCGTTTCGACCTCGGCACAACACCGTTGTCAACCCCTCTTCTCCAACTGAGTTCACTTACACTTGAATACTCAACCCCAAACGGCTAGTAATTATTGAAGGCGACTTGATATCTCAGATCACAATTCGACTTTGCACCTATTCTCCCTCCTGACCGATCACACCTTCAATATCTGAAAATACATGGATTGAATTCACATACACACACGCGCGCAAAATGGCAAGCCTACCTGACTCCTACCAGGCGCTCTCGCTGCCCGCCGTGCGCCTCTCGCACCACCCGCCGTCATCCAGGTCGGTCACGCCCATCATCATGGTCATTCTCAACCGTCCGGCGCAAAAGAATGCCTTCAACACGGACATGATCGACTCCCTGGAGAAGGCCTTCGGGATGCTCGGCTCCGACCCGCGGGTCAAGTGCGTCGTCCTCACCGGCTCCGACCCGAAGAACAAGATCTTTTGCGCGGGCATGGACCTCTCTGCCCCGGCCCCCAGGGACCCCAGCGAGGGCCCGCCGGACGCTCCAGGACCTGTGACGAGGGACACACGTACGTCAGAGAAATCTAGGCCACGAAAGATCCCTCCGTAACACCTAGCTAACGACTCTCTCACACACACACATACAGACCGTGACGGCGGCGGGCGCGTAAGCCTCGCCATCTACCGCTGCCAGAAGCCCGTCATCGCGGCGCTCAACGGGTCGGCGGTGGGCGTGGGCGTGACGATGACGCTGCCGTGCCACATCCGGGTGGCAAGCGCGGGCGCCCGTGTCGGGTTCGTGTTCGCGCGGCGCGGGCTCGCGCTCGAGGCGTGCAGCTCCTTCTTCCTGCCGCGGCTGGTCGGGACGTCGCGCGCGCTGCACCTGGTGACCACGGGCGCGACCTACGCGGCCTCGGACCGGGTGCTGGACGGGCTGTTCACCGAGGTCGTGGCCGACGGGGCCGGGGTGCTGCCGCGCGCGCTGGAGCTCGCCGAGGGCGTCGTGCGGGACTGCTCCGTCGTCAGCGTCGTCACCATGCGGGACATGATCTACCGCGGCCCGGGCAGCCCGGAGGAGGCGCACCTCTTGGAGAGCAAGGTGCTGTATGACCTCTTCAGGGGGAAGGATCTGGCCGAGGGGGTGAAGAGCTTCTTGGAGAAGAGGGATCCGCAGTTCGAGGGCACGATGCAGGATAATGCGCCAAGTGTGTACCCATGGTGGGAGGACAAGCTGAAGGGGCCGCAGTCGAAGCTTTGAGCTGAATGAACAGTAGATATTTGGTGGGAATCACCTTGAAAGTACCACGCAGACCACCGCCGAGTTGATGAGAGATTATAAAACAGGCCAGCACCAAACGGTTTCGCATTTTCGCAGCAGTCCTTTTTTTTTTTTTTGTTCTGAATTGTTTTGTTCACTCATTGATTGGTATCTCATAAAATTATACATTTCTTGGGGAGCCCACAAGGGCCCTCGCCATTCTTCTCCTTCTTAGCCGCGCCGCCATTTTGTTGCTGAGCAGCGGGCGCCGATGATGTCTCCTTCTTCGCAGCGGGAGCAGCAGCAGCCGCCGCCGCCGCAGGCTTGTCCTCACCTTCCTTCTTACTTCCATGTAGTCAACCCGTAAACTTGGCCACGGTCTCGTAGAACTGCTTGCCCTGGATCTCGGCGACCTCGAGCTCCTTGGGGGTGGGCTGGCGCGAGCCGTCGCCGGCGGCGAAGGTGCCGGCGCCCCAGGGGCTGCCGCCGTGGACCTCGGAGAGGTCGGTCAGCTGGGCAAAGGTCTTGGCATAGCCGAGGGGCACGTAGATGATGCCGTGGTGGGCGAGGGTGGACATGGAGGCCAGGGCCGTGGACTCCTGGCCGCCTCCGGGCGAGGCCGTCGAGATGAAGACTCCCGCCAGCTTGCCGTGGAAGTCGCCGCTCTGCCACTGCTTGCCGGTCTTGTCCCAGAAGGCCTTCCACTGCGCCGGGAAGTTGCCGAACCGGGTCGGGATGCCGAGCAGGAAGCCGTCGTAGGCGGCGAGCGTCGCCGGGTCCTCCAGCACCTTGATGTCGGTCGGCTTGGGCGGCGCGTACATCTTGTCAAGCACTTCCTGGGGGAGGGTCTCGGCGATCCTAACGGGGGAGTTTTAGTACTTTGCAGTTACGCTGCACCAAACCAAAGAGGTCGGACGTACTGGAAGATATCTGCTGAGCCGCCTGCGGCTTCAATGCCCTTCTTCTCTGCCTCAGCGAGCTGCTTGATGTGCCCGTACATGGAATACTAGATGAAATGATTAGCTATTGTATTTTAAGGTGGGCATGATAATTTGACGTTGGGTGTATGCATAGCTGGTCGAACATGTTGCCATTGGACGGATGGTACGTTCTGTGCGGTGTGAGGCTTGATGGGAGAGAAGAGTAGATACTTACGTAGACAACTGCGATCTTGGGAGCCATCTTGGATGTGTTTGCGGTGGACTGACAGCACGAGGAAGGTATCAATTGGTTTTAGGTGTATTATACGCAGAGATCTGGTACACAGAATGGGAAGCATAGGACAAGCTGGGAGTCCAGCTGCCTTTATATAGAGCTCCGTCCACGGGCTGTCTTGACGCAATAGAACGCCTCGAATGCGACGGCAAGGTCCTAGGGCAGGGTGCTAGGGCGGGAATGCGGCCGAGCCGACGAATGTTGTCAGGGCAATCCACCACAAGGGGAAAGCTCTAGAACAGGACCAAGCACTGCGTCAGTCGTACATGGGAATACTCCGCAGGCTGCTTGCCAAATATCAGCTCATGATGTTATAAGCAGGGCACATGGTGTGGTGGGGCTGCGGGCTCTTCCCGCATGCATGCAATTGTGGGTTCGGCGTATTATACTGGTCGCATCAACACGACTTCTTTCACGAAGAAGAGGCTCGACACCCTGCAGCTTGCATTGCATGCCGCACAGATTTGCAGGCTGGTCAATTGCGTGCAGATGCTCTCTTCGACTGACTGCTACCAGAGGCGCCCAGCACGTTGCTTGGCCTCGATGAAGCTGTGGTAGCATCAGAATCGGGATCTCCACTTCACTGTTGATTTGCTGGTCCATCGCTTCTCCGCAACAAAGCCGTGGGGTGGGCTTCGATGTTGCTGTGCTGGGCTGCGGTGTCACGCTGGGACATGTGGGGCTTGCCAGGTTAGCGGACGAGGCTAAAATGGTGGGGTATGTGGGTATGTACCTTTGTAGACTACCGGCTTACCGCCCCTGAGCTGGCTTAGACGCCGTGATTAATCATGGCTTACTGCGACTGCCATCAGCAACAAACACATCGGTGGATCAGATGCCGGCTGGGTTTGTCGTGTCTGACAAACCGTTGGCAATCAGATAGGTGTGCCACTGACGAGCGGTGATGCAAGGGCATTGATCGAGATCTAGGAGAGTACTGCGATTGGAAATATGCAGCAGTCTACAGTAGGTACGGAGTCTGCACATCATACGGTATGCTACGCTGTAGCTGCGTTGTGCCAGTGTGCGTGCGTGCCTCTGTGCATTTCCGCCTCGTCTGGTCGTGATGCGTTGAGTCAGCATCTGCATTGGCACCTATCTGCATCTGCACCTACGGAGTATCTGCATCCAGGCACACAGCTATATCGGGAAGCAAGATTTCAAACCAAGCAAGCAACAGTGACACATGTGATGGGAGAAGCTTCTTCATCACAACGGTAGTGTAGGGTATCTAGGTACTTAGGTACCTAGGTACACGGTGGGTCGCGCTCTGGCCGGCCATTCCTTGCTAGACTAATCACAGTTTCCCAGAACTACCGACGGACCCGGAGGGAAAGCACAACTGCACTGACACTCTGTTGCCATCTCTTTTCAAGCTTCGTGATGCCACTCCCGACACATTTGACTGTCTGCCTCATGAAACTGAAACCTAACACTAATACCATGCTTTTCCTACCTAATCATGATGTAAATGCCGCAGACGAACCGTTTTCTCTATGCTTCACGCAGCCGTTTTCCCATTTCTCCTGTACAAGACCACTCTAGATGCCAGGTACAGCATTGTCCCAAGAGTCAACCCGGCTGCAGAATACCCAATCACACCCATCCACTCACTCTCACTGTACCCGCCCAGGATCGCCCCAGCGATCGGAGTCCCCACCAGGATGGAAAGCCCAGTCAAAGTAAACGTCATTCCCATCCTCGTGCCGACGCGGGACATATCTGGCGACATGGTGATAATGGCAGAAGGAGTCACGGACACGATGCCCCCGGAGAACACGCCATACAACAACGCAAAGACGACCAAGCCGGCCAGGTTGTTGATGCCCAGCCACCCGTATAGCAATATGGCCGACACAGCAGCACATGTGATGACCATATTCACGTTCCCAGCCTTGTCCGCCAGGTAGTTCGGCACAATGCGGCCAAACACACTGCCCACGTTGAGCAGAGTGACAATGTATGGGGCAAAGTCCAAGCTCGACAGGTGGTGCAGCTCGCAGAACAGCTGGATGTAGAAGAATGCCGTGTACAGGCACAGGAACATGAGCGTGCTCGCCGCCACAAACAGGACGAATGCTGGGTCCTTCAGCGCATCCTTATCGATGAGGGCCCTCTTCTGGCCTGACGGAGGCACCCGGGTTTTCATGAACATAATCGGGATCACGCTCAGTCCCAGCAAAATGAAGGCGATGACACGCGTGGCCCAGCCAAAGCCTATCCCGGAGACGAGCCGACTGAATATGATGGGGAAGACGATTCCCGCCAACGGGCTCCCTGTGCTGGAAATACCAATGACAAAGGCCCGTTTGGTGGTGAAGTATTGCGACAGTATCGCCGTCGAGGGGAGAAATGAGAGGCCCATGCCTACGCCGATGCAAACACCTTGCGCCAGCAGGAAGTGCCAGTACTCCGTGCCCAGGGACGTCATGAACTGCCCAAGGACGATGAGAAGTAGCCCACCGATGAGCAGGTGGCGGAAGTAGCCTGCATCAAAGAGAGGCCCAGCCACAACGCCAACGAGCATCAGCAGGGAGGCTTGGAGCGAGCCGATCCACGATATGGATGATGAGGATGAGGACGTGAGGAGCGTCGTCTCGTAGTAGGTCTGGAACACTCCAAAGGTGTTCACCAAACCCCAGGTTGCAACCAATACGACCCATGAGCCGAGCACCTGCAGCCAGGCCGCGGTCCCGCCATTGGGGATCGGGCCGTGTAAGGTTTGACCCGCACTCTGGCCCGGGCCCAGCGCAGTCGGTGAAACCGAGCCAGCTCGTTTGTCAGATCCAGGACTTGGCTCGATATCGTTTCCGGGGCCCACCCGGGACTCCTCCCGGTCCGAGACATATGGCTTCTCAGAGTCAGAGGGTGCCGACAGCCTCGTTTCTCGCTCCATTGCGTCCCCGCCGAGGTCACTCAAAGGTGAAGTACAAGACCGCCCAGAAACACTGACCAAAAGGCGGACTGGCTTCTATACTGCGGACATGAACTTGCCAGTGATTGTGACGTCTTCAACAAGAATAGCAGGGCTGAGGGTTTCGACTTCTTTTGAATTGCGACCGTTACGGACCGATCAGAAAATTGATAACTTGTGGGGCACTATGCGCTGAACAAAGCAGGACGAAAGGGTATATATCCATAAATATTGCCCGCGGTCTTCCATCTGTCACGCGGTGCTTGTTTTGTCCCTGGCAAAAGCCGAAGACGCGAGGGGAAGGTGTTCTCTTTCGGGTGTAGACTGGATCGGATAAAAGACGTGATTAGTAGACGGCAGCTTGCCACAGCAGCGGATGGAATTGTTCTGCGGTTAGCGTCCTGCGGTATCCTACACCCACCAGCAGACACCTGGGCAGGGATTGTCAAAGGCCGCAGTGTGACCGGCAGACACCGCCAATGGTGCAAGGCGACCACTCTGTCGACAATAAGCCACGCATATGGGATCGAAGGCGGCCTGACTCTCACGGTGAAATCCTTGCCTTACAGCGTAGCAGCCACTTCACCGGCCGACCAGCTCTGGCAAGACGGGCCTCCCCTCCGTCTGTACAGATCCTCTAGCAACGCTCGCGATTTATCACCGACACCAACCCTACCTGCGTATATTGGTAGTAGATCAAGCAGGGACCGGACTTAGCAAATCAAGAACAAAGGACGTTCTTTGAGGCCTTTGACAGCAGTTTTCTTGGAAGAGCACAGTCCATTCACGAAAGAGATCAGCGCGGCAAATGATATGTGGAAGGCAATATGCGTCTAATATTTTTTCGAAAAAGCATCGACTCGGCCCTCTTCCCAAAGAAACTAGGCCTCTTTCTCATAAGGGGCAATGGTTCCAAAACCTATCCCTCTCCAACCTAGAATTACACGTTCGCGGCCAGCTACACGGCCTGGTAGCTGCAGCCACCGCAGTGGCAGATGAAGCCGTACACCGACTTCAGGGCGCGTCGGTACTGGCAGTACGAGATCAGGATCTCGTCTCCCTTCTTGATGTCCCTGGTGGCCGTGAAGGTGATCACGCGCCGGCGATCGTCCCAGTGGTACTCTGTGTTCCGCTGGGACCTGCACGCGTGGTTGAAGTTGGACGCGATCGCGAACACGGCGCCGTAGTTCGCGGTGAGGTCGAACCTGGTAAGGGGGAGGGGGGGGGCGCACGTCAGCAACCAGTTCAGATTTCCAGGGGTGATGGCATTCGCAACTTACTGGTTCGCGCTCCACTTCTGGAGCACCGGGCACGTCTCGTGCTCGTGGTACCCGAAGAGGCCGTCGTAGATGGCCCTCTTCTCGTCATCCAGCCGCGCATGCGCCGCGCCGAGCCTCCCGAAGCCCTTCAGGCGGAGGAGGGGCTCCTCCAGGAGGATGTGGGTGTCCTCCTCGATGTTGGCCGCCGCGAAGACACCGTAGCCCTGGAGGGGCGACTCCGCCACGGTGATGTACTCGTTGGCGTAGCCGCGGTTGGGGAGGGGACCTTGGCCGCCCGGCGCCCAGCCCGCCCCGAGGCATGTGTCGATCGGGCGCGCGATGCACTCCGACCCTAGTATGGTCGCGGTGTACGTGCTGCCCCTCGGCCCCTCGTCGTTCCTGTTGTGCGTCGAGCTGGGTTAGTATATTGTGTGTAGGAGGTCGGGAGCAGAGGATTGGATTTGTTACTTACCCATCCTTAGAGTCCTCCGGGGCCGCGCTCTCTGGCGTATCGTCGCCGTCGCCGCCGTCGGGGAAGTCCTCCTCACCAGAGGAATTGGTGTCGTACTCGGAGGAGGAGAAGTATGGATATGCCTCTATTGGGCTATCCTCGGCGGAGGATGTGAGAGGTGAGGAGGATGGTGAGGAGTATGAGAGGTGAGGAGAGGAGGAGGAGGAGGAGGGAGAGGAGCCAGCCGGCGCATCAGGTGTGTCTGGGCCTGATGCCGGGGCAAGGTCGTCTTTGGCGCCTTGTTCGCTATGTGCCTCATCTGGAAGGTCTTTGATGGGGCCTGATCCAGGGTGGGTATTGCCCTGGTCAGGAGGGAGTTGAACCCTCTGGCCCGTCTTGTCGTCGGAGGTAGGCGGCGACATGTTGGTGAGGTGAGAGGAATCTGGGTGCTGGATCCGCCGAATATTGATGTCGGACGTTTCGGTTGCTGAATGCTCAGAACTCTTATTGGAAACGCTCTGGGATTATGTCTGTAGGACCCAGGACTCAGTTGGCGATTTGGGGCTGGCTCTCAGTATGAAAATTAGAAGAAGAGGGGAATTGGGAAGAGGGGAGATGGGAAGAGGGTTTAAATATGTATCGGCCAAGAATCTTGGCCCAAGATGTGGCTCCTCTGAACAATTTGTTCAATTATGGTATTGTTCAATGTCTTTTAGATGAAGTGCTCAATCATGTGGTATCCTTCGTCTGAAGATTGCGAGGTTCTTGCTTAGGGTGTCCAATTGAATTAGTTTATAGCCTGCAAAGCACCAACGGATGGCGATGATAATTCATAGTTGGGATGAGAACAGGTAACAATATGAAAATGGATGTGTATATAATGAAATACTTACAAGCATGATCCAAGTGATTCTAAAGAATAAAGCTTGAAGAATCAGGTTTGCCCGCCTGAAATACAAAGTGCTTTTCACTCTGTAGGTGGCAGTGTATTGTTCCCTGCAATGTTGTTTGGATACGATGCCTTTGGTCTGATTTATGAGATGATGTTGCGGAGCATAATAGGATTGAGAATGGTTCATCAAAAGACCGGATGATTCTGTTCGCGGTAGCAATAGAGAGATCAACCAATGAGATCATCAGCTGTTTGGTAGCTTGATGTCTGCTTTTTATTAGATGAGCCCTTGTAATTGTGAGTTTGCTTGTGTGTGAGTTTGAGATGGTGCGTCTGTGTGTGTATGTTGTGGACAGGCTTTGCTGATCCAGCGATGCGCGTCAATGTTTGATGTCTTCTAGTGTACCCACAGCAGATCCTTGTTGACGGATCTGTTGATTGAAAGGCCTTCAAGATGAGAAGATCAATCGACCGGTGGCAAGCCTACCTAGGTACCTAGGTACACAATGGCACGCCCAAGGGGCACGTGTGTGGGGAGAGGAGGAGGTAGAAATGACAAAACATAAGTCCCTCAGCCAGGCTTCTTAGCCAGCCAATATGTTCTGTGATTTGGCGAAGAGGAGAGGCACCTTAATCCCAATTCAAGGGGTAAAATGGGAGTAATTAGTGAAACTTCAGGTCTCTCCCTTTTGCAACATCCTTTGAGTGGGTTGATAACGGCCAGGCGGCTGCCACGGAGGAAGTACCGATAGTACGAGGGGATTGATGACCTTGGTAGTGACGAACAGACGGAAACCTGAGACGATGTAAATGTATGAATGTAGAGGTTGGAATGCTCTCTAGCATATCCTCTGGCCTTGGAACTTCAAGATGGTCCCCTGGAATATTGACTGGAGCTTAATGGTCGCAGCCCAATTTCTGACTGCTTCAAAGTCACGGCAGACATGCGCAGTGTTGAGATACGGGAAGGCCTGTGGGCTCTACTTGTCCCATCAGACTCGGCCGAGCAGTCCGATTTGAGCTGTAAACTTCAACTGCTGCTGAAGTATGTCCACACAGTGATCCTGTAGAGGTCAGTAAAAGATTTATCATCCCCATGAAGGACCTCGGGAATGAGTATGATAGCTACTTACCGATATGAAAACCAAGAACGCAGTCCTTTTTCATAGGACGCCTGTTCCTTGGTTGAGATGATAGTTGTAATTGAAGAAGAGTAATTGTCAAAGTATATTCTTTGAAAGGTCAGCGAGGATGACCGACAGTGAGATTCATTTCATCCCGGGACTTCAAGACAGAGCTTGTCATATGAATCCTCAGGCTTCTATGAGCAAGGCGGGTTGCAGACAATGCAGCATAAGAGTCTGAGGACATGAAGAGAGACCTCAAGGATGGAATGTGTCCATTGGGGTTGCATACCAAGCAGTGAAGTGTTGTAAGCCCTCGACGTCGGCAATGGATCCGCTGCCGTACTCAGGGGAAACCCTCACACGAGACGGCCTAATTTTTGCAAGTTCCGACTATGCCTTAGAAAAGATTCTGTGATGATCTCGGACAAGCAGATAAGTATCATCCTTGCAGGGCCAGGCAATAGTTTAGGGCGATGGGTCAGGGCGATGGGAAAGGGACTCCAACAGTCCATACCCAGGCTGTTCCAAGCTGCGTCCACTTAAGAGGTTGGCTGGTGTGGGGATGTTCTCGCCGAAGAGTGACTCGTTGTATTTGGCAGCTGCAAGAGCCACGCTTACTGGAGTGCACGTCGGAGCTGGCCTTGTCAGCTGCAGGTGCTTTCCTCACGGTTCCGGCTTGGTGCGTGACTCGCTGTTCATAGAATGGCGATGTAGGCAAGCAAGAGCTGTGGCCCATACATGGGCTGCATAGATACCTAACACCCTTGAAAGAAAAGTAAGCAGTGGCTAAGCACGATTCATGATAAGAGAAGCGTGCCTAGACTGAGTATTTGCTCTTAGGTCAGGCCTTGCTTCGGTTACTGTTCAGGGCACTGGTGTAAATCGAAGCAGAGAAACAAGGTCTGCTGACGAATGACAGCATCTTGGACAATTACAGCATTTGTGGGTCTCTAGCTATCTGATGTTCATGGACTATCGCGTCAATGAGGCTTCTTCTCATTTGTTATAATGCTCGGTCAGACTTGCAAGCGGAGCCTGATCTCGTGTGCGATGTCTCAGACAGACACACGTCATTTTCATGCACGATATGAGGTTGCCTTCTTTGGACGTGTGCCTACTTACACGCAGCAAGACAGTCTCTGGCCGAAACGGTGTCAGGCTGAGCCAGAGGGGCTGCTCCAAGGCTCCGGCTTCAGGGACAGTTAACGTCTCGTGAGAGGAATCCAATCATGGGCATTTGGTTCGGTTCTTGCCGCCTGAATGTAGCCGCAAGGGATAGGGACGGCGCAGCCCGTTCACTACGGCCAATGACTGAGGATGATGGCCCGTTCATGATCGATGATCGGTCTTCAGTACTACAAATCTCCCATATCCGGCTGAAAGCCAAGCCGTGCTCGGTTATACATCTCACAACGGCGGAGACAAAGGTGTGTAGGAGGGGCCTTTTAGCGGATCTGCCTGAGTTTGTGCAGCAATTTGAGCCGAAGGTTAGGAGCCAGCTTGCTGACATGTCTTGCACTAAAGTTCTAGAAAGGGTTAATGCCATCAGCATCAAGACACCATGTGAGGCAGTTTGTCAGGGTCTGAGACATGGCAACGACGAGATTATGAGCGAGGCTCCGATTTCTCTCTGTATCCTGAAGGTATATCAGAAGCATACTGCTTCAAACTCGGTGCCACGGTTAACAGAAAGGATGCGCAGGTCTTCCCGGTGATAAAGGCAGTGGCTGAGTCTATGTGTTTTCCCAAAGGTAAGTCGCAGAGTACCCGAATTCAGCCTGGACAGGCCGTTTGCTGACAAGTGATAGAATAAGTAGTTTTCTTGTCTCAATAATAATTGCAGAAGGGCACAAAATGCTATTCTTTCGACCTCTCATTGCCATTTTGCTCGTTCAAACGGCTGTCACTGCACCAGCCCCAGCGCCGACCCCTGTTTCTCTAACACAGGCACACCATCCGAATCTTGGATCTGCCGACCGTGGGCTGGGCAGCTTCTTTAAGAGGCTCGTTAGGCTTGGGCCTCGGGATGAGGTTCAGAACGCTCGAGATTACGGGTCATACGGGAAATATGGTAGTTACGGTAGCTACTTGGATGTAGGCGGCGAGGTCAGCGGTGGTTTGAGCAGCGAAGTCAACACCGAAGCCGAAGTAACACTGGCAACAACTTTGACGACAACAATTCCTGTTTCCACTACCACCATCACCCTGAGGTCCATGAGTACTCCTTCTTCGACTATCACTGCAGTGAGTACAAATGGCCACCTGTGACAGACGAGCACCAGACTGTGGTGCAACGGACGCCAGAGATTGGACTGAGTCCCATGGATCTTTGTTCAATCCGGCTGCTATTTCCCCTATGGTTTGAGAATAAGTTGACTGACTTCGAAACTCGGCTTACCTGTAGTATTGCCCGAGTTTGGATGCGACCTCTGCTCCTTCTAACAGCAGCATCACTTGCACCAGAATCAACGACTCTCTCTAACCTCAATCGACTGAGGAAACAAAGCATCTGATTGGATATCCCAGGAGTTTAGAAGTTGGTTGAATTTGAATTTACAAGATGAATTTGCACGACACAATTCATGGCGTTAGGCGAACATTGGCAAAGCGCTGGTACCGGATGGCGCTGAAAGGCACGCCAGCCAGTCTTTTTTTTAAGCACAGTATCTTGTTGCTGTCACGCTGATTTTCATGTACTCGAGTTGGCACATCTTAGTTTTATTCTTTGCCTCAAGAACTTTCATGGCATTGGGGCTGATTACATTTTGACTGGAGTCTGGTTGCACGTATGGCATCTCTCACTCTCTCACCGTTGCGGGCAATGAATGGACAATGATGAAGACGATAAGAGCAACTCACATAACCTTACGAGTTTTGAGCCGGGACCAGAATTTGATCATTGCCACACAGTGGTTCAGACATCATACATCATATTTGGTGTCTCCATGTGGCTGCCTTGAAAGCCTATGCCCTCGAACAGCCACTGAGCTTGAGAGCCTTCTTCGAACCCTCACATTGTATCAAGGTTGCCTCGAGATCCAAAATCTCTAACTCAATGAATTAATTCAAAGAGAACTGAGCCTATCAGATCTGATAACTTGGTGTATCGGCGGCATCAATTGTGGGTGGTCCAACAAGAACAAGTAGAACACCACGCCTGGGTCACCACCAAGCAAAAGCCGCCATCTCTCCACTAGTGTCGGTCGGTCAACTCACGGCAGTCAGCGCAGAGAATCGATGCGAGTCACACGAGAATACCCTCAAAGTCTGCAAGGAGAGACTTCCCCCGCTGGGACCCAACCCTTAGCGACGACCTTGAAACCACAGACTCGGCCGATGGGTAGGGCCTAACGTTGCCTTTGCATCAACACTGAAATGCGTGATGGTAGCAATCTAGGTATGGTATGAATCCCATCTGTTGTGGCTTATCATTACATGTCACAGATACACACTGCTGGGTCGTGATTCCTCTGAGTTCAGCTTCATGTCCGCTACCGACCCACCGGCTGCCAAGTCTGCTAGTCTCATCGGCCGTCTCGAAATGAGTCAAATTACAGTGATGCCTTAATTTGAGATAATTTCGTTCACGGCTTCATATCTGGGAGCCGCACGAGGCAATATTGTCGGCCCCCCTGGATCGACTCTCAACTCCGCCAGGATGCGTGACGCCTTCAGCCACTTTTTAGACAACAGCCAACACGTTTCATGGAAGTCGAATTTGCTCAAAATTGATTTGAGAAGTGACACAGCAGGGTTTCATCAGTGGACATGGCAGCTCTGCTATATTTTCACAGCCACCTGGGCACAACATCAGGGTGCACCAACTGACGCATGAAGATTGTACGAACCATTGAGTGGCGAAGCGGAAAATTGTCATCCGCAGCTGGCCACCGTTGGACGATGAGAGGGTGCTGTGCCCTTGGACATCGACACGAGCTATCAATTGATATGTTGGATGTCCCTGCGCAGGGGCTGTACCCACCTGAGCACACATCTGCAGACACCCAACAACAACCAAAGACATCAGGAATGAGGATTGTTACACCTTGCTCCAAAAGATCGCATACACCAATAGCAGATAGAGATAGAAACGATCAGACACATGAGGGTCTGATCCTGGCTCGTGCTTGTCTATTCCATTGGACGAGTGCTCTCGTCCTTCACTACCCCTGTACATGAGTGGTCACATTATCTATCACGCAAGTGGGTGTGAGGCACTTGTGGGGGGGTGTTTGCGCGGCAGAACTGCCCCTGCCACCGGAAAATAGCATGATATAAGTGGCTCATCACATCCAACGGTTTTGTGGCGGTTTCCTGGAACGGTCGCTCAGTGAGTGAAGCGTTCTTGGTGGTGCAACTGAGCGGGATACTGTACCCAGCCGGCAACGGGAAGGTGCTAGCCCTATCTCTGTTCACCATTACCTGCTGCTCAGTCTGTGTCCACTGGGGAGTTGGGTTATCGGAGGTTGATGGCAGTGCTTCCCACAGTCGGCTGAGTTGGAAACGAGAGTGGTCCACTCCACATCCTGGGTTTCATCACAAGATTGCCATGGATATCGCCTGTTGCGGAAGTATAAAGTTACTCAGATATATTACCAAAACCAATAGATTTCAAATCATTTGACTGCTTGATCGGATACAATACGGAAAAGTGATTCAGGGTCGCGCTTGGCCATCCCTGGATGCCTACAGACGTACACTTTGAGTATTTTTGGCCATACTACTTGAGGAGGCATGACAGACCAACAGGCTCAAATCTAAGGCTGGAACATGCAGCTCCTGTGTCCTAGTATAGAACCTTGATTCCTTCCTAAGCTTGGAACCAGCACAGTCCAGTTCGCACAGTAAGGGGTGACATGATGCCGTTGCTATTGCTGACACCCATGGACTTTTCGACCGTTGAACAGGTCAAAAAGGTGGTGGGCTTTGTATCAGGATAGGCATGTGTCCTCTGAAGTGGGGGGGGGGGGGGAGGGGGCGGAGATGATGTTCTGGAATCGCTGGAAATCGAAGGTGATAGATCAGGTGTGGATGTGAGCATGCATGCTTGTACTTGTTGGTCGCTCAAAGAGGTTACGGCAGCCCAGAGAGTGAGTGACGGCCTGCTGTAGAAGCTGAGAACAGCGGCCAAAGAGGGAGGGCATGCAGTCCAGAACGAAGGGATGGTTGGAGGTCATATCATTTCTAGGGTTGGTTTTTGGCACTACTGGACTTGTCAGTCTAGTATCATGGACTTCAAGTGCCCAGGCAGCTACCACTGATTTTGTGGCAGTAAAAACGAGTGAAAGAAGTATATTGTCTAGAAAGAAGCTTCCAAGTGCCTCTAAGGCGCTCGGAAATAGCTAAATAGCGTAAATGGCGGTATAGCATACCTATTTTTGCGCTATATATAAAGTTATAATAAATCTAGTATAAAATAAATATATAAAATTTTAAAACTTATTTATATTTATAAAATACTATTTTAAAGATAAACTAATATAAAAGGCTATAAGTAAAATTTTAAAAAGAATTAAATTTCTTTTTTATTTTTAATCGCCTTTAATATATAAATTTTATAACTATATAGTAAATAAATAATAATCCTTTTAATACTTTTTAAATTAATTTTTAAAGGTTTTATTAATTATAAGTAAAAATAATTATTTTAAAGATATAAAGTAAAAACAATTATTTTAAAACTATAAAGTAAATATATATAATAAAGAGCTACTTAAAGCGAGCCGGGCTTATAATTATTATAGTAGAACGAGTAAAAGAAGTGTATTATTTAAAAAGAAGCTTCTAAGTGCCTCTGAGGCGCTGAGAAATAGCTAAATGGCGCAAATGGCGGTGTGGCATACCCACTTCCCCCCGCAGATTTGCAAGTGATGAATGGAATGAACGATGGCTTTAAATCTAGGTAATCGGATACTGTAGAAGATACAGCTCGACAATAAACGGTGGTGGAATCTCGCTAATTTTTTAAGTGCTGTTACAATGGTAAATCCTAGAGCATAGTAACGTATATCAACAGTTGAAGAGCACCGATCAGCACCACTGCTGTCTTTTGAAAGATAAATCCACGGCCACCGTGAGACATCACGGCATTGGAGCGGGAATGCGCAAGTGTGAGAACCAACGGTCCAAAGACATGAAATCACCTGTTGCCTTGCCGGTCTCAGCCACCGCGGCTTCAAGTCCAATGACACAGTTGTGCTGCGCGCAGAGTCTTCCGCTGCCCGCAGGCCCGCGTCTAATATTGGAGGCGGGCAGTCACCTGAAATACTACTGATCAAATTTGACAACCGGGATTGGCGCCTACTGCCCTTACGGTTGGGCTGCGAAGGCTGGAGTGGTACCCGCGGGCAGTCGTCCACTCGGGAGACATACCCTGGGTCAGTTTGCACTGGCGGGCCCCTTTTCTGGTCGCTCTGTGCCGGGTTGTCACAATCCTTCCCGATCCCGACAAGACATCTCGGCCCGCCTCCTTCCAAGCCCATCAATTTTCTCGCTGTTGGTGGCGTCCCTGGTCACCGTTGGCTTCTACGGGTGTTGCTGCGCCACCTCTCTGGCCCGAGAAATAGCCAGCGTTGAGCTCATGTACTCCGGAGAAAGGCGGTCTGGAACTGAATATCGGCCTGATACTGAATATTGGCAAAAGTTGCGTGGACAGCTACAGTCTTTCAACCTCGCTCTGCGGGGACCAACCCATGATTTCGAAACCATCTAGACAGTGAGAAAAAATGTACAGCTCGCAACCAGTCGTAGAATCAATGCGCCGCCGAACGCCTCATGAAAATCAAGTGATCGACCCCTTATTAAATCTGAACGACAGACGGAATACCCCTTAACTACCCTCTAGTAAATGACCTTGTTACCACAGTCTGGACAATTCCTGCCAACGCCTGTCTGCCTGACCTCGCGGCAAGCGCAGACCCACCACCTTTCCTCAGTCGCCCTGCTGACAATCCTGCGGTTGCAATCTCTCCTGTAGGCCCCGTACTTTGCACCACAGAGGATGCAGAAGCGCCGGAGAGCGATGATCTCCTTCACCTGCGGTGCCGGGGCGGAGAGCTCGGGGGATAATGGATTGAATGTGCTCTGCTGCGGCTGACAGATCCTGGTGGAGGGTCCGATGTGCGGCCTCTCCATCGGGTTCTCATCCCGTACAGCATCCTCCGGGATGCAGATCTCGTATGTGTAGGCGCTGTTGTCCACGCCTGCCCCGGAGCTGTAGCCGGCCTCGACCTGGTAGACTGGTCGGTATGTTTCGCAGTTCGGAGGTGTGGCCGAGGAAGACGCCGTGAAGAATGGATTGACGCCCCTGATTGGAGCTATGCAATGCGTTCCTAGGTTGATGTCTTTGTAATATCGACGCAGGTCGTCGCAGTTCACGCCTTTTCTCATGTATTCTTTCACGTATGTTTCGACGTCTGTGGCTCTAACCTTGGCCTTATCCTTGACAAGCCACTCCGGCGGGCGACCCGGGTTGACTGAAATGACTTGCACGTATTCAACACGTGTATCGACCTTTTTGTCTGACTGGTTGCTGTACCCGCGCTTCTTCTGGCCCTTGATAGCCCTGCTGGCGTTGTTCTCGAGATGTGGCCCTTCGAAGTAATATGATGGGAGTATCTTGAAACAAGAGTAGCATGCGAACTTTTCAAGACTCTCGGGGTAGGATTTGCCACTAAGTTGATGCTTCGATTTAGATGCATCCTTCCCCCGATTTCTCTTGCCCTTGCTAAGCTTGCTTCGAGGTGTTCTTTCGTCGTCCGAACAAGACGCAGCGTCCGAGTCTTGGTCCTTTGGATCATCAACTCCTTGGGCTTTGGGTGCCCTATTGGGGAAATTTCTTGGGTTGAAGTTCTCTTCATGCAGGAGAATCGCTGTCTTGGTCTCCCAAGGGATTGCATCGAGCCTGACCATGTCGTACATGTTGGAGTTACAACGTCTGAGCAAAATCTGTTTCTTCCAATGACAGTGCATCATGATCCGCATGAAAATCTCCATCGGAAACCGTTCGAGAATTGACGTCCTTTCCGTCTCTCGAGGTGCCAGGTCAAGTTGCGGAACGTCGTGAATGTCCTTGAAGGTCGGGGTTGGGTCATGCGGAGTTGTCGAGCCTGGGCGACTGTCGAAGTCTAGAGTGGTGGAGGTAACGGCTGGGCTGGTGGGAGCCGATCCGCGACCGCCGGTAGTTGCGGTGCTCCAGCTTGCTCCTGGACTTCCGGTGAGTGTGCTTGAAGAGAAAACAGACGATGGTCTCCGTGGAGACGGGCTTGGAAGGCCGAGACGTCTGGTATTGTCATCTAGCGAGTGAGGTGAACTTGGATAAGCTGGAGTGTGCTGCTGCCAGAGACCACTCTTGCGTGAGTGCTGCTTCGTTAAGTCAGGGGGAGATGATCCTGGGGCGGCCCAAGAACATGCTGGTCTGTCTGTCGTGAACACTTGTGGATTTGAAGCCCGTCCGGTAGCGTTCATGTACTTCGCAACAGCGAGCGCCTTGACTTCCCAGGCCCCTACCTCAAGTGGTGCAGCCCAGGCTTCTTCTCCAAGCCTGAATCGCTTGAACTCGGGCTCTCCTGAGTGAACGGCCATCGGAGACTCGCCAGACTGGGAACAAGATCTGGGTAGACTTGGGGGCATCCGCATGGAGTCTTCGCGTGGCACTGGCTGGTCAAGCCGCCGTGGATAATGAAGGTATGGATGCTGGTCTCCATATTGGGAGACAGGAAAGTTGAAGCCGTTCCGTGAATCCATCCCCGGCGAGATCCCTTCCGTGACGAAGGAGTAAGCCGGCTGGGTGGTGGCCGGCTGCAGTCTCTGGATCGGAGGCAGCCTTGGACCGCCCGGGATCGAGGGTGGAATCGTGTAAGAGTTTGGGTGGCATGAAGAACGTCTTTGATAAGGATGAACAGACATATTCCGCGCCGGTGACTGGCCCAAGTCACTCTCGTAAGGGAGACTAGAAGTGAACGGCAGATTGCTCGATGTCGGATTCATGGGCGCGATGTTTGTTGCCGGACGAAGTCTAATCAATAATCCTGCGTTGGGATAGAGCGAATTCCAGGACTGATGTATTTGAGCAGGGAGTCCTGTGGGACTGGACTGGTCTTGTGGGCCCTTTTGAGTTGCTGGCGTGGCTGCTTACTTGGAGACAGACCAACAAAGCAAAACAAGATGGCGAAGAACAGGCACTGGTGTATGCCGTTTTTAGGGATCCGGGCAATTATCTGGGCAAAGCCTCTCAGAGTCGATCACCTCCTTTGATGGAGGCCGTGTTGTATGTCGAAGGGAGAGGGGGGAGATGGGAGAAATAGCCCTGCGCCCCGCGCTTCCACCTTACCTACAGCGTAAGGCAGTCGTCTGTTGGCACGAGATTGCCAATAAACGAGACAGTTTGAAGCGCCATCAGACCTGTCGGCATCGTCTCCAGAAAACCGGGACAGGCTTTGAGGCGCCATTGGGGGGACAGTGAGGGGACAGTCGTTTCTGGACTCACGGGGCCAAGTCCTTGATAGCGCGCATATTAACAACAGAGTTGTAGACCCTGTCGGATTGTCATCCTAGGTGAAAAGTGCTACCCAGTCTGCACCTGGCTGCAGGTTGCAGACTGCATGATGCATCCAAATCAGACACACTGTGCTGCAGGACCTCGAGAGCCTGCCCCTCCGCACAACAGGCTGCGTGATCTTCCAGGGCTCGGCAACGGGGCGTGGGCTGGTCGAGATTCCCAGACGCCTACACCCAGACAAAAGTACTCCGCAGTGTTGAATTGGCCGAAGCACGGTGCATCCCACTCGAGCTTGGCTATGGTTCGCGGGCATCTCCACCTGATCTTGGAACCCCTGAGGAGTGAGGACGCATGTGCCCTAGGGCAAGATCATCCCAGGGGCACAGAGGAATCTTCCAGGTCATCATCTCTGCCCCCGTATAGCCAAGCAGACACCCGAAAGGATAAACCGAAGAGATAGCAGACAAGAATGCCTAAATCATCCCAACGCATCCTGTGTTCTTCTTGGACGTCCCAAGATGAGAATACGCATTGTGGCTAAGATTCCACTTGCCCATGAGCCTCTATACTCCAAAAGGTGCAATAGCCAACTGGTCTGCTCAATAACTTGGTCGGAAGCCGAAAATATATTGTGTGCCGTTATATCTCCGTTCGTTGCATGAAATGAAGGATCTAGCTTTCCGCAGCCTCTTAGATGACTGATATTGTTTAGATGATTGATAGTGGAAATCTATTCCATAACGGAAACCTAGATCAGCCAGTATTTCTTGATCATTGGAAATCCAGTGAGTCACAAAGAGTAAAGAAAAAGAGGGCCTCGTTGTGCGTGCTCCAGTGCAGCAGCCCCAGGATGAGGGGAATCCCAAGACCGGAGTCGCAACTGCTCGTTAGCGAATGAACGGTCCAGCTGAGCGAGGGATGCTTGCGCTATTCCTCGGGCAGGTCGGAGTGAGAAATCTGTCGGCAAGCCGGATGGCTCAAGCAGCCAGGCAGCCAAAGCGAAAAAGGCGTTGGAGGGGGGAGGGATCGACGCTGACGCTGCGACCCCCAACGAACCAAGCCGCGGTAGATGCACTAAATTGTAATTTACCAGACTGCCGGGACGTCCCTTACTGAGTTTGTGCAAGCGGATATGACAGAGAGTATTCCTGGCCATACACAGAAGGGCTGTGCACAGTGTACGCAACAGGCGCTGTTTGTGCCCACGGCGGAGTGTCCTGATCACCATGGACATGCAGCGAGGTGTGTGCAGGTCGCAATCGGCTCATCACCAACTGGTGCCAGATTCAGGCTGACATGACGTGGAGTAGCCCAGACCCCCAGTCAGCCACGCAGGCACTATGTCGCCATGGTGCTTGGCCAACTCGGCGGGCTCCCCTCGCACTAGTCTCCTCAAGCGAAGTGCAGAGATCCATCGGGGGTGGGTCTTCTCGAGCCCACATCAACAAAGACCCATCCGCGGAAGGCGTCCGGACTGACAAAGTGGGGCCAGGATCTTCTCATATCTTACTACTGCCAACGTCGACCGTCAAAAGTACTCGTATCTGACCAAGATTCGAGTTCCACGAGAGCACCCTAACTCGGCCGGAGTCTCCCTGTTTTAACGTTGGCTCGTCAACATCGAGGCTGAGTGAACACAGAGGACGAGTCAAAATTCTCGACGCAAGGGTGTGTCCACTGGACGAAAGAATCAGGGCAACCAGCAGCTGCAGTCATGTGGAGCATCTCACCACACCACCCAGAGCCGAGGATTGAGTACCGGTCTCCTCCAATGCGCCGCCCTTTTGTTGAGTCGAAACCCTTCTTATTTCCTGTTTCCTACCCCGGTGGTACTGCCCACTGCAGGGCTATGAACAAAAGTCCTGCAGTGGCGATGCGATCCTGAACTGCTGACAAGGACAAGGCGTCGAGGATTCTAGGCAAACAACCAGTCTCCTCACTGAAAATCAAAGGACCTTTGCTTTTGAAGCTCACATGATGCCGACATGATGCATGTCAGTCCCAGGAACGCCTCCAGATGTCCTACCTCCCCTGTCAAGTCGAGATTCGATAAGGTCGGAGAGGGGAGCGCGAATGTGGAGCGGCCAGCGACCGGCCAACCAACTAAAGTGGGTGCTCGCTCTGCCATCGATATGGTTGCATGTGCTCATGCAATGTGATACGTGGGGTCATCATGCGGCTCTCTCGAACGAGGCCAGCCAAGAGGCAAGGGCCGCGGGGATCGCAAGGTTCGCGGGCGGTGACGGGATCCTTTCAAAAAGTCGGCATGCAAGATGTGCCGTACCCGAGGGAGACGCGGGTATTCATTCAAAATGCAAAAGCGTAAATCCATGACCCCAAGTCGCGGGTGCAAGGCCCTGATGTGCCCTGCGTCAGGTATTGGCAGTGCATGTGATAACGCGGTGACATGTACTGGGCTTGATGAGAGGCAGCAAGCGAGTGCGAGATGCAACGTTGTTGAATTCCATAACACTTTCAGTCACCTAATGAAGGATCAGGGCTAGGGTTTATATGGCGGAAAAGTGGGTATGCTAAATTTTAATTATAATAAATAAATCTTTATTTAAATAAAAAGTTTTTTTATTAAAGTAAAAAAGTATAAAGATAAAAACCCTTTTTTATTTAAATAAATTAATATATTTATTATTATTTTAAAAATATATAAGATTTATTTTAAAAAAATAAAAAAATTTATTATTTATAAAGTAAAAATTAATAATAAGCTAGAAAAAAAATAAAAAGTTATAAATTTAATACGCTTTTTTAAAAAGATTTACTTTTTATTTAAATAAATTAAAAAAATAAGGCTTAATTATAAAAGTATAATATAATTAAATAAACTTTAATTTAAAAAATATAATTATAAGTTTTTTAACCTTATATTTAAAAGATATATATATATATATAATATATCTTTTTTAAATATAAGGTTAAAAAACTTATAATTATATATTTTTTAAATTAAATTTTATTTAATTATATTACGTTTTTATAATTAAGCTTTATTATAAGGGCGTTAAGTTAAACGCTAGTGTAGGGCTATATAATATATATATATCTTTTAAATATAAGGTTAAAAAACTTATAATTATATTTTTTAAATTAAAGTTTATTTAATTATATTACGTTTTTATAATTAAGCTTTATTATAAGGGCGTTAAGTTAAACGCTAGTATAGGGCTATATTCAGAGTTGTGACATGTATTTTATATTTTATATTTTTAAAATACAAAATATAAAATAATATAAAATATAAATACAAAAATATAAATACAAATACATATATTTATATTTATATTTTTATATTTATATTTTATATTTTATATTTATATTTATATTTATATTTATATTTTTATATTTTATATTTATATTATAATATAAATACAAATATAAATACAAATCTAAAAATAGAAACATATTAAGTTTAAAACTAAATAATAGATAATACAGGAGACGTTTAGCCCTTTAAAATAGTCTATTTAGTTTTCTCGGATTTAATTATCTGCTAAAGATAAAAATACTATTAGTAAATAAAAAGAATTATTCTTAAGCTTAAGCGGCGGCCGGCAATTCTTATTAGGGGCAAAACTTAAAACATTTATTCCTTTTCTAAAGAATAAATATTAATAGTTTCGTCTTATAAAAATAAAAGATATCTATATATAAAACGTAATTATATATAATAATTTAGGGTTCGGGTTATTAGTTTAAGCTTAATTAAATTTTTAAAACTAAAATATAAATAAAAAACTTAAAGATATATATTTTTATATTAGCATATATTTAGGGATATTACCCTAACCCTAGGGTTATAAAAAGTATATTATTAAATCCGCCTTAATTTATTTAACCTAAAATATAAAGGAAATATAAATAAATAAAATATTTCTTAAATAAAATAAATAGTTAAAGTTAGAAATATAACGAAATATAAAATATAAAAGTATAAGTATTAAAACTTATATTAATATTTAATAAAAACTAAAACTAAAAGTATTTATATCTTTATTAAAAATTAAAAATATATATATCTATTTTATATATATTTATATATATTATATATTTAAGATAAATATATATAATAAATAAGGGTTAGGGTTATTAATATATATATAAATAATATTTTAAATTTAAATATAAAGAAATAAATATTATAAAAGTTTATATTAAGATATATATATATATATAAGTTTAATTAATAGTTATAAAAAATAAATAATTAATTTTAAAATATATTAAAGTATATATATAATATTTTAAAAGAATAATAATTAAATTATTATTAAATAAAATAAATAAATAAAATTAATATTAATTATTATTTATATTATTTAATTTATTTATTACTTTATATCGTTTTATATATAATATTTAAAAAGATATTAAATTACTATTAAATTTATTTAAAATATTATATAAATTAGATTATTATTATATTAATAATCTATAAAATAATATATCTACCGGTTATAAAATTAGAGTTCTTTTATTAGCGTAAGTTATTAATTATTTTATTTTACTTTAAAGCTACCTTTTAATATATTTAGATTTAAATTTCTTATAATACTATATATCTTTAAATATAGAAAAAAATAATCTATAATATACTCCTTTTATATTAAAATAGTTTTATTATCTTATTATTAAATATTATATATAAACTTTTAAAAATAAGGTTTCTATATTATTTCTAATTATATTACGTTTATTATATATATATATATATATATATATATATATAATATTTAAAATAATTAAATCTCTATATATATATATATTTTTCTTTATTAAATTTAAATATATAAAATTTAAAGTTAAATATCGGTTTTATATAATTTTAATAGAAATTATTTTATATAAGTTAAAAAGTTTTATAACTAATTCTTAATTTAAATTTCTTATAAAACATTTTATATAAAAATAAAGTAAAAAATCTTTTAAATATCGCATTATTTATTATTAGGCTTATAACTTATTTTATTATTAGATCCTATATATAAATATTAATAAATAAGGTTAACTTTATATTCTTATTTATACTATACCTATTATATATATATATATTACTAAAATATATTACTATATATAGAATTTAAAGATCTATCAGATGATATCTTATTTTATATAAACTTTAAATCTAATAAATAGATAATATACTATTAAAATAGCTTTCTATTTTAGCATATATTTCCTTATCTATTACCCCTTATATCCCCCTCTCTCCCTAAATCTTAAGATTTCGGTATTCAGAATATTTTATAAGCAGTTTAAGCAATAAATATTCCAGATTTAGAATTATAGAGATAGTATAGAGGAGGAAATAAAGATAAAAGAAGGTATACCCGCCCCTTTAAACCTTTTATTCGAATTCTTTTTTCTTTATCCTTCCTTAGGATTTTAATTTTGGAGAATATTTTTTTCTCTAAGATAAATAATTCTACTATATTAAATACCTCTTAAGATTATCTTAATAAGATTAATTAAGCTTTACAGAAGCTTAAAGTTCGATTTAATATAATTCTATATTAATTTAGTAAGTTAGCATCTTATTTACTAATTAATAATAACTAGCCGGTATATATAAAATTCCCTACTTTTTTTCTCTATTTATTAATATATATAAAGCATAATAATACCTAATAGAATTAGGAAAGTATTAGTTTTTCTTTTTTATTATTTTTTTTCTTTTTCTTTTTTTCTTTTTTTTTTAATTTTTATTATTTATTAATATTATTTTAGCTTATCGATTTTAACAGCGATACTATACTATTTTCAGAAGAACTATTTACTATTAACCCTTTTAAGCTTTCTTATTCTACCTTTAACGAAAAAGAAAGCGTAATTTCTTCCTCTTTAATTATTAGTATTTTTTTCTTTTCCCTAGATTTAAATATTTAAGCTTACTATTTTTTAGCCGATTTAGAAGGGAAAGGAGGTCCGGAAGGGTAGGCCGTATAATCGGAAATATAGGGTATTTCTAATAAAATATAGAAAAGAATTCAATATCTATTAAGGGCAACGGATCTATAAAGTTCAATATTATAAGGAATATAAAAGGTTTATTTAGTAATTAGTAGGGTTAGGGTTTATATAGTTATATAGCTTTAAAATGGATATAAAAGCTTTTTTCCTTATATATATTTTTTATATTAATTATAATAAATAATAGAGTAAATAAAAAATTAAGTTTTAAATAACTTTTTATTTACTTAAAAAGATTATATATAT